>JAPYZA010007213.1:0-13292 GCA_030522685.1 Eupelmus azureus
TCTTAAGAATCTGATGATAATGTTCTTGTATACCGAATTATTCACATTTAAAGTAGAAACTTATGCAATATGGTCAGTTTCGTAATACAGAAAAAATCTAATTACTGAGGTAATTTTTCATAGGTGTATTTCATCTGGTTTTGCTTTAGATACTTGCTTTATATGTTATTACAGTTAAGATAACCGCTCCAGAAGTCGGAAATAATTGATTTTGCCAACGATACATTTTGAGGCCTGTTTTGTGCAAGTTACGGCAGAATCACCCAAATACATTGTTAATACTAAAACTGAACTTGAGCTATGATCATACCTGACGATGAAATACGCTGACCTGTTGAACGTTAGTGGGTCTACTTTAAGGATTCATAGGTAGCAATCTAATTAGGTTGATGAAAATTTTTTACTTTTATTATTAGTTCTACTTTTTGAAATCTAAATGGATAAGAGAATATACATATTCAAATATTGTTTGACAATTAAACTGATTTGTTTTCGAGGCAATCAGAGCGATAGAATAGCTAAATTTCTCAATTCGACCCCATAATCCAATTAAGCCGCGGAGCACCCGATAACTTACCCTTTCTGGATACGTCTGTTCGCCCCGCATTGATTTTAGAGCTTTTCAATCGATGAGCTTTCGTTTGGTGCTGATTTAGTTCTTTATGCTAATAGAAAAAAATGGTAAAAGTCTTGCTTTTATTGTCTTTGGTCAAGACATATTAGATCCTTTATGGGTTTAGAAAAACCGAAATTTGGTCGGAAAAAAGTTTTTTGTAGAAAAAAGGCTACGCAGGGATAATTTTTCACGATCTTTCGATCGGATGGATTAGCCAATAAAACAAAACAAAATAGAAAAAAAATTTCTACTACTAGTTTTCCAATCTTTCTAAAGACTCCCATTAAAAATAAACGGCAAAACAGCATTGCACATACATTATCCAGCCTACACACATCGCTAACAAATGCGCATATATACTAACCCATTCCCACACCCCTCTTCCCCTTAACTAACGAAACCATCTTTACCTCTCTCAACCTTTCCAAAGCGCTCTCCCCCTCTCCCTTCTTTCGCCGCGCTAAACACACCAGCAGACCGCTCTGCATTCTAACGCAAGCCCGCAAATTTCGCACCCCGTCAAAAGTATCTCCGTATCCCCGACCCCTCGGACTTAACTTCACAGCTGAAAATTAGAACGTGTTCCGCGCCGGAATACCAGCATACGCATATACACATACGAAACTCGCTCGGCCGGCGCGTATATACACGAAGTTGCGAGCTCGGCGATGGGCGTATCCGGAACGCTCAAAGGTCGCGCGGCCGCAACAATGCATCTAATTATCCGAGTAGAGCCTAATTTACATGTTGTACTTGTTCAAGTATATATATACCGCTCTCGGACGCGAGGGGTGTAAGGCGAAGGTAAAGAGAGCGATCGGAGCTTGATGTACAAAGGCGCGAACTGACCTGCCTACTTTGGATGTGTGCGTGGGGTCGGAGTCGCATCTTTATGCGCGGGGAGCTGATCGCTGCTGTGTCCTCCTCCGTATTGGGGGGTGTGTTTGCAGTGAGCGCGCCTGACGCGTTAGGGGCGGACTGCGGAGTTTTGCGCGGGCTCAAAGGATGAGAGTAGGTGAGGTGTTTGAGGGTGTGAGAGGGATTTTGGGAAGAAGGGTGGGATATTGGTGTTTCAAAGGTGAAGGGTTTAGAGTGAAAAACGGGTTGGAGATTTTTTATTTAGAAATTTAGTAAAAAGTTTTGGCGTTTGATAGCATCGGATGCAGAATGAGTCTAATAAGATAAATGATAATATGAAGACAATTTTTTGTAAGAATGAGTCTTTTGTAAAATTAAATATTTCGCAAGCGGGTTTCTCTCTTGATCGAATAGTCTATAATAAAACATCTATATATTGAATATCCAAGCACTGGACATTAATTTTGTAATTTACTTAACAATATTTAGGTAACCGAATTTAAATTGTAGTCAAACTTATTCTGAGAATATTATATATCCGATGAAAACGTGTTTCATTTAAAACGAATTTTTCGCAGTAATAAATGTAAAAATGTATTTCTATGTATAGTTTAAAGAAAAGTAAGCTGTGCAAAACAAAAAATTTCATTAGTAACAAATGGAAAATTTTTTTAATTTTAAAATTTTATGCTAAATGTTAATCGCTTTTAAAATTTGTCAGATTGCGTTCGTGTGCGCATTATCAATGTTTTGTAAGTAATATTACGTATACACATTCACGCTGTACGTTTCTAGGGTGAGCTATTATACCAATGAAATTTTAAAAGGCATAAATTAAAAAATTTTGTTTAAAGTGAATTCTAATTCAAGATCTTGGTTTTTTCAATGCATTTTTCTTTTTAGAAATAGTTATGAATAAATTACAAATCAATAAATGTTTATTTATTCACCGATATACAAACTTTTTTGATAATTGATAGAGGTTCCATAAAAAAGTCTATGGGCGTGATAAAAATGTATCATTGAATAATTTCAAAATTTTGATAATATAATATTTCGTGGCTCGAAGTTCAAAGAGTAGTCGTTATTTACTAATTATTTTGAATATTTCACAGGTAATTATATAGAGAATTTCATAGGTAGAATACAGATTTACTTTATGTCTTTAATTTTCGCGCAACGAAGTTATACAAGCAATAATATATTCAACATTTGAGAAAATTAAATACATTGAATTTGACATGCTACATACTGATTCGATATAGGCTTCGTTCGACTCTGGAACTGTGTTCATTTATATTTGAAACGTTCCAATTTTGCAGGATATTATCGCTTGTCAAATTTTCAACGTTATTAAATAAAATTTCCATACGTATTTCCGATGTAAAATATAATTTACCAAAACAATATAAAAGTATACCCTGCTGTTTTATTTAAGCATGTATTTTTTAAATAATATATCGTCTGAATTTCAAAGTATTTTAATTAGAACCACCTTTCACCGAAACTTTAGTAACCACGTTCGATCAAAAACTAATTAGAGTTTCTCGTTCGAAAAATCTTGCATGATGCACGTCTACTTTTCGAGCATTATAATACCGTCGAGACCAGGCCAAGATATGCAAAATGCAGGGCGCTGAGCAAAAAGTAAGAGAGAGAGACGACGAAGTGTAATCAGTGTAAAATGTTTCTTTTATGCGCGAGATCTTTTCTGCTGGGTTATAACAACAAGTTTCGCGCACATCTCATCACTTTCTTATTCATTGGCGTTGCCGGTTCGTTGCGATTTGGCCTGGCGAAAAAGGCAAAAAAAATTGCTAGGCACATACTCTTATCTCGTCATTTTCACGAATGACTGAGACCAGCATTGTATTTTTTTTAAAAAATTCTCGTTTTAAACATTTCTTATAAGTTTTAAAAATATTACATATTCTTAGGAATTATTAATAATAAAATAACAAGCAAACTTTCATCAACAATTTTGTAAACAATTCACAATCAAACAATCATTTTATTATAAATAATCAACCCTCTGTATAAAATCTCGCAACTATTCGACACGCCTTAATTCTTTTCGCTACCCCAACCCCAGCGGCCCACATACAGTCCCGGGAAAAATAAAGCAAAAGCGGAACATTACGGCGAATCGACGCAGGCATATAACCCCGGCGCCCGAGCGATACCAGTTATTTTCGCGCTGGCGATGCGCCGAGTGAGATAAAGTGCCGCGGCGCGGACGCCTTATCGTGCGCCGGCGATCGCGTAATTGCGGCTTGACGCTCGTTTCTAATGTCTCGGCTGTGTGTATATGTATATACGAGTCGGGCGAGATTTACGCCGCCAATATTAACGCGCCGCTGAAAGCTCGGCTGCGCGATCGCTTCTTCAATCACTGTGAAATAGCCCTTTGTTGACTGGGGGGGTTTTGTCGGGCTGGCCGAGCTTGCAGTTGGGTGTACATGGAGCAAGAGGGTGTGATTGTGGATGCTTATGTTCCATTTGAAGAGCTTTTTCATTTTATTTTTAGTTAACTTTTCAATTTATACATAATTGTATTTAAGACATAACGAAAATTTTTTAAAAGATAATAATACCGTCCAAACTATTTCTTGATTTAGTAACGAAAGGAAAGTCTTCGGCTATCGATGGTACGTGTACTTTTTCGTACTGCTCATTAAAAATAGAAGTTTGCTTTCATGCTTGAATACCAAAGATAAATATAGTGACCTACAACGTTATATTTAAAAACTCCAAAATTCTGACGAATGAAACCAACTGTAATTATAATTTCATAATTGTAAATTATTTATCTACGATAAATCTACGATTAACGTATTGTTGTACGCTTGGTATGATATTTCTTAATAGTACTCCTATTAGTAAAATTTAAATTAATCAGAGAAGAACAGATGAGATTTTCTTAGAAATCCATATCGTGCATTACCACGAATAGATTATCGAGCTCACTTCGTCGATTGAGTGCAGCTATCAAATCTGTCAATTTATTTATCATAGCAGACATTCATGACTTGTATAGTTACGCGCCAGTTATACGGAGATGGATAGCATTTATTATTGTTCAGTTTACAAAGAGTATCTTAAGACTCATGAAGCATAAACTAAGTTTTAATACAATATAAGTATTGAATATGCAAACCCTAATTAATTAGGTAACGCTAGGATCAGTCAGAACATGTCAAAACAAGTAAAAATAAGAGTTACAGAAAAAAATTAACATAAATCGAAACAAACACTAAAACAGTTTTAAAGTGAAATGAGATGTGGTCTTAAGGTGAGTTACATTAAAAAATATATACTATTAAAATTGACTTCGATCGAGAAAGTGTATAAAAGAGCTTATATTAAATAAATTATTACGTTACATTAAGTATATATTTAAAATAAGCTTGGTAGTACATTCGAGATTATAATCTTGCTATTTTCCGGCCTATTCCTACCTGATAAACCATTAAGTGGCTATTACATAGAATCATTTCTATACCAGAGAAAGTATCTAAAATAGAGAATTTTAGATAGAGTATTTAAAACATAATATTTTAAATGCAATGTTTAAATACTTAATATTTAATTACTGTATCTACTACAGACGAGATGAACCTTACAGAATATATAAATTAATAATAAATAATACCGGACATGTTACATAAATTAAGGAATTATCTCATTCAAATAACAGTCATAATTCCCATAACCTAACCTCGAAAATAGCCATCACCAAGCGCTCATATATACCCATCCAACCCATCAAGCGTGAATTGCCGTAGCATTTTGCTCGCCTGAAAATTCCAGCCGATGCTCGCCGGCCGCAACCCAACTCTCTCTCTCTCTCTCTCCCTCTCAGCGAAAGCCGTGTTCGCTGCACGCTGCCGCGCGTTAATATATCCGACGCCTATCCATTTGTATATGTACCGAGAAGACCGCAATTACATCAACCTCCCGCGTAAGCCAGTTTGCGAGCTTACGCAACATCGGCAACTTACTGCCCTAGCTTTAGTGCAGTCCAAAGTAAAATTAACAATTATACAGCCAAGCGGCGCCGTTTTCGCGATCGAATGCCCATTGACGCGTGCGCACCACCGGCGAAGTCAATTACCGCACCGCTAATTAGATTCGATAAATTATGAATCATACTCGACCACCTATATACCCGCGCCTGCCTGTGTATATATATATATATATATACATTTTATTTCGAAAGCTCAGCTGTCTCCCGCGCGGCTATTTACGACGGCTCCTGCCGCCTGTAGCTGTATTATACATGGGGGCCGTGACTGTAAACACACGCGCGGGTAAATGTGATCGACGTGCGCCGCGCGATGGCCTAAAGCCACATTGCGAGGCAACACGTTATAATGCACAATGCAGCCGCCTGTAATTTCATATTCTAACGAATTTAAATTGACAGGAGTCGAGCTTTTGCCGTATTTATTGGCCGATGAATTTTTAGCCGCTGTTTGCGCTGTTTTTAATTACGCGCGAATCGATCGCGCGGCCGCGGGGGTGTGTATATACGCGCGCGTGTATAGCCCTTGTCGGGCAAGTGCTTTTTGCGGCCTCGATTTTACATTATGTGCGGGGAGCGCGCAGCCGCTATGTTTTTGTGGATTTTTCAGTTTTTATTTACCGCGCGAGCGCGAGGCGCGAGTGCGGTTTTTCGCTGGGTTATTTATTAAACGCCGATTGTCCGCGGCTGTTTGTTCAATAAGATTTTCAATTAAGCATCCTCGGGAACTTTAGATTGCGCAAATTTGAAATGTCGATCGGGAGCTTTAGTTTCTAGAAAGGTGATTTATAGAAAATTACTGCATTGTCTACTGACGCAGAGAAGGATTTGCAAGTAGAAGAAAACAATATTACGTCGGATATTAATATTTTGCTAGATCTGTACTAAAATTTATTGTAGTAAAATTTAGTATGTTCAGTAATTTTTTTCCTGTTTGTGTCTCTGTCCCATTTTTAGTAGAAAAAGTAGTAATTTTTAGTAAACTGTTTTTCCTATTAAACTCCCATTAAAAGAATATTTATTTTTCTATTCGCATTGGGTTGAAAGTACGTATTGCTTTCTCGTAAACGTAGTGAAGTTATAATGTCTCCGAAAGTACCTTTGTTTAAATTAATTATCGTACAATAATCCACTTAATCTTATATTTCAAACAACCTAAAAATACCAATATTTGCATGATCGTTAAACTCCTGCTCCTTTTTGCAGACGAGCAATTACAAAGGCGATTTAACGTTTAATAATGTACCATAGGTATCTCGACGAGCTTTTTCATGCATTAATCACCGGGCTGTACATGGAGCCCGAACAAAAAATCGTCTCGCTCCCCGAGCGCGCTTAATATTTTCCCCAAACAATGCAAAGTTAATGAACGACGATCTCGCGCGATAAGTCAAGTTATTGGATGCTGCGAAAAGATAAAAAAAAAGCGGCGCGCCGCGTGACAAGGACGGAAAAAGCTGCTGTACGCGCGGCGGGCTCGGCTCAATTTCGCGCACGATGCTCATCCCTTTACGCATTTGCGATGACGCGCGTGCCAGACTGCGCAACAAACATTTTTTTCCGGGTTCGTAAGCAGCGAAATTGCTTTTGATAAACAAATTGTGCATTACGTGTTGCTTTTCGGTTAGTAGGAACGAGCAGAGAGACTGTTTTGTGGATGTCGTGGATTTGTAACGTTATTAAATTAAGGACCGAAATTAAGTAGCTTTTGTAAGTGTTTATTCATTAGGTCATGCCCGAGCCACGGCAAATGAATACTTCAAGAGAGATGAAGCAGACGTTAATAAAACTTTCACGCGCGTAAAAAATGAAAATTCTCATACGCTCCATTGCCAAATTTGCGCTACTCCTCATGAATAACAAAAGCCGAAATAGACAGCCGCGCATTTGAACCCTCTTCTCAACCAGTCTCACAAGCGACACCCGGCAACCCTACACCCGCCCGTCGAGCCCGACAAAGATACGGCTCAAGCTTCTCCCGCAGCGAGAAAACACCTGAACCGCTCGCTGAGAAACCTACGACCTCCGGCCTCTCCGAAAATGTACACGCAAATTCTGATTTACCTGGTAGCGATTCGCGCGGCGCTGGTGTATATATACAGCGAGCGACCGCAACGGACTCGAAGCAGCTCGCACATCTGCCTGGAATTTTAATGAACAGGACGCACTGCTCGGTCATTCGGCGGAGGCGCGCCTGCATATTTTACAAAGATCGGCCACCCCCCGCACATGCAGCGCACATCTTCGGGCATTACTTTCTCTCTTTTTCCTCGTCGCTTATTCACGGCGGGCCTTCGCATAACTTTCCCGTAACCTTTGCACCCCCCCCCCCCCCTTAGTTTTTGGGGATATTCTCCGCGCTGTTTTCAGATCGCACTCTTATCGATTTTTTCGCCTTCCTTTTGGTGCTGGCGAGCTTATCCACTTCTTCGGAGGCGCCTCGAGGTCCTGGCGATAAGAAGGCGAAGATATCGGGGAGAGTTTCGGATTGACCGAATTATTTATTCTGGGATTTTTTCGCGGGTGTGGAGATATTGAAAGTAGTATAGGAAGGAAATTTAGGTTTGGTCTCGGAAGAAAACCTCTGCCGATTCGATGCGTGTAAATGTAGTGGTATGTCGACAAGAGTATAAGGTCGATATATGCATTCTTGAATTTTCAGATGCACGCTCTTTGTAAACAGAGAGAAAAGGAAAACGGATGAGCGGATAATCCGGAAAATCTCAGTCATTTTAAGTTATTCCGAACTTTAACGGATAAAGTTTTACAGAGCTCTGAATAAACCCGGGGGCTATCTACTGTCGCGATTACCTTTACCTAACTCTTCTACCCCTTTTATGTATGAGAGCACTTGTTTTTATAATGTGAAATTAACGCTATTATTATCCATTGATATATACTTGATGAGAATAGTTTTTGCTGCTTCTGGTCTCGCTTACGTTTATTAATACTGAAATTTAATTATTTCAATAATAATATAACATTATATATATGTTGCATTTTTATGGACTATTATTACATTATCTTTTTTTTGTTACATTTCAAATTTGAAATAGCAAAATCGATAAATAGAATATCAACTATTTGAAAGTCAATGAGTTGATAAAAGCTAAATCTTCTTTTATAAAAAAATTTTAATCTTTTTATTACAAATAATTTAAAAAATTTAATTTTAAAATATAATTATATTTAAAAACTATTTGAGCACGTTAAAGTTTAAAATTTCTACATTTTTATAAGAGATTAATGCATTACCGTACAGATTTTTAGTTTATATTATAAAGGTTTAAACATAGACTAGTTTCTACCGCAAAAAGCTATCAAAATTTTATTCCGAAAATGTAGTTACCTATCGGATACGCCTATGCTTCTATATGCACCTGTATAGGCGGTAGAGTACGCAGGTGTACGTTTATGGTTCGCAAAAAAGATTTTTTTTAAAGCGGTCTATGAAAGTTTGATCAGACAGAAAGTATGAACAAAAATGTTTCGTCGAGAAACTATTTTCATTTTGAAAAATCATTTCATATTTTTTTGTGATTTTTGGATGAGGTATTTCAAACGCATTATACATTTATGTATGAGAAAGCATCTTCAAAATTTATAAACTATTCATGGGTAGTACGATCATGTTCAAGATTTTAGGGATTTTTCAGCTACAACTAAAAGTATGTAATAAATTTATTGAATATTTGTATTGAATATGTATGTCCGGACTTATATTTTAGGGTAAGGTTCAGTGTAATATTTTTAAATCTACATAAAATACTATAGATTTTTCATAAATAAGTTATTGGCGCGTACAATATTTATGTTACTCCTGCCCTGTAAATATAAATACAAAATTAAATTTTGTTATTAATATTGATCATTTTTAATTACATAATTCTTGAGTAATATATTATATGTCTGCAGATTATCAGAATAATAGATTTAAAACGAAACCTAAAAAAACACATAATAAAGAATATTCAAATTTATATCCCCGAGACGATTGTATTGTTTGTTACAACTACACTTCCTGAATCAAAACCTCGGATTCCAAAAGTATCACGTGACAAATCTCTTCCAAAAAAGAAAAAAAAGCACAAGTAACCGCAAAAATTATCCACCATTTAAAAAAAAAGTATATACAGCGAAATGATTATTATGTTTTCAGTATAATAGCCGCTTTACCCACCTAACACCTCCGCGAACAGGCCATTATTGTATCTTCGCACGCACGCCAGCTCACAGCACAGCGCGTAGCTGCGAATCACGCCGCGATTTTCTCGCGATACTTAATAACTCCTCACTATACACATACAATCTGCCAACATTTCCCGACGACCAACCGCACCACCGACGTCACAATCACCTCACACCCACAATCACCAGTCGCATCTGAACATTCAAACCCGACCTTCCCGGCCACTTTTTAGCCCTCCCGCAGCACAATCGCTCAACAAAGCCACCCCCGCACTTTTCCAGCTACACACGGAGGTGCCAGTAGCTTGCGCGCGCGCGCACACACAGAGCCGCGCTCGAACACGGCCGATATCTAATTACTAGGGTTGCAAGATAGCCCCCACGTACCTGCGTATACGTACGTGCATGTGCATACGCGCCGCCTATATAACGTATACACGCCAGGCATTCGACCCGGTTCTCTTTGACCTTTGTTGGGGGGCCGGCTTGGGCGCGCAAGGGTAAATTACGATATTTGCTACGAGCTCGCTCTCTCTCTGCCGGCGCCGCTCTGTATCGGCCGATGCAAGTAATGAAATTTCCGTGGGCGTAAGTTTCGGGAAAGAGGGGGGGGGGGGGGGGAGCCTCCCCCCAGTCGAGCTATATACACGCCCACACAGAGAGAGAGAGAGGTGGCTGCTGCGCGTATATAGGCGCGGGTAGAGGAGTGAAACGAGAGAGACCGTTCGCTTATATACGTGCGCGCCGCGGAGGTCCCTAATTGTCCGACTATATACGGCGCTTACTGCGGTAAATAGCGACTAATTAGTTGCGATACCGGCCGACCTGAAAACCGCATTCCCGGCTCTCTGTATATAATCGTTTGGAGCGCGCCGCGGCGTATAGGCAAGAAATCGATTCACTTAATTTTCGAGTGGCCCCCGCGCGCGCCCAGTCCGTCAAGTGCTACAGAGCGAGAGAGAGAAATTAATCCGGCAGCGTGCGGCCCTCTCGATTCGCATCTCGCGCGGAAAAGCTTTTCGCGTTGTCGATGTATATGTGGGTATTTGGTGGAACGATCGAGAGTGAGGAAAGCGTACGAAAAATATTTTTGAAATTGCCGGGCTCGGCTGCACAGAGAAAGTGAGGGAGAGAGGATATAGATTGTTGCGCGAGAGGGTTTCGATGCCGGGGCGGAATTTTTTTTTGCGACGTGGATGTTGCGAGCGTTTGATTTTTTATGTAGAGGAAATGGTTTTGGAGTTTTAGAATTAACGAGGTGAGGTGAGCGGTGTCGGTGAAAAATTGATAAGTCGACGAGCTGTGAGAGAGTTGGATTGAGATTTGGATTTGCTGGTACAGATAATTGTGAAAGAGAAAGATAATTTAGTAAAAGGGAGGAAATTAAGTGAATTATTTAATTTGCGGTGAGTGACAATTGTGCACTGACCTCCGTCCAGAATTTGTTTTTTAAGCAAAGATTTAATTATTTATTTCTTTGACTGCTTGAACTTGTCATGGAATAAAATAAAAAAATTATAGTTCTTCGTAAATGTTCCGAGCACATTACGACAGGTGTTGGAATATTTACTTTACTTTATCTTTAAATCATACATTAAACCTGTGCAAATGTAGCACTGCTAACGAGACTAAACAATTAATTTTGGTTCATAATGTGTATAATAAATTCACACGAAATGAAAATAAATAATTTTCATTTCTAACAATTTGTCACATTTAGACTTCTATTCATATATTACATTCAGAAATCAAGTAAACACTTTTTTAATTCACTTAACAAAAATAATAATTTTTACGTTGAAATACCGATTCTTTAGAATTGATGTTTGCAGCAAGTGCTTGCGAATACGTATATGGGTTTGCAAATCCCAAAATAAAAATGGGTTATTCAGTACATACTTACATTTGTTTTAAAAACAATGCTGTCTTGTTATTTATCTTTATAAAGACAGGTCTAGACCGCTAAGCTGTAATAAAGTGCTTAATAAGTCAGCAATTTTATTTTCCTTATCGTATTACAGTAAGTCATAAATAATTGAGTCGAAAATTCATCTCCAATAAACCAAATTGAACTTTATGTTGTCTAGTTTATAATGTACATCCATTTATTCCTACGTTTTGAAAAGATTAATATCGATATTAAAACTCTAATCTCCTAACGTATTTAAATTTTATAAAATTATAACTACTAATACAGAGTATTTGACGCGATGGCGAGTTAAAAAGCGATTAAGAATGTGAAATAAAAAAATTAAAAATCGCGATAAAATGCTCACTTTGCTTTCATCAACCTTCTTGTGAGGACTCGGAGTTTAACACAAAATAAAGTTTAGTAGTTGTCGTTGTTAAAGTGATAATGTCAACGACCGGATAGTATCTAAAATTAAATAAGCACTCGTTTTTATTAGTTCGCAGACGTTGTAAAAAAAGCTCCACTAAATAAAGATCAACTTGGTTCGATAAGAATTAATTTTTCTTCTAATTATTAAACAAACTCCGATCCGTAGAAGCAATCAACTTAAACTCTGCAATAAAAACTGATTTCTCACCCAAAAAACACTCACCTTAAAATCTCAAAACGCTAAGCTAAAAAATTAAAAATTCTACCAGTCACCGACTTAACCCCACACCGCCAGACATCAACAAATCAAAGCTCGATCAAACACCGCGCGCTAAGCACCCACCGTTCCATAATCCAACAATCCCAACGCTCAGTTCAGCCTTAAAACCTCGAATCTTCATAAAATATCAACCCGCTCCCGCTAACCTCCTCCAAAAGGAAAAACACTCGGCGCGTTAATCAAAAGCACTCGGGAAAAAAAACCTCGCTCGCAAAGAACGACGCGCACGAGCTACGCGATACATCCGACATTAATCCAGCGCTCTCGCGCTCGCGGCGTCGGTAAAAGCTCTCGAAAAGCTCCGAGGTATAAATAATGCAGAAACCTGCGCTCTCGCAGAGCAGAGCAGAGTGACCGGGGCAGCGTATAGGGTCAGTCTCTCTCCCTCTCTTTCGGATGATGATGTTCATCGGCACGTTTTCGACGACCGCACACACTCGAGCTAGAGGCGGGGAGAAATATGGAGCCACGGAAAGTTGTAAAATTAATTGGCGCGCCGAGAACGCACGTACGGCTGGAGGGAAGGTAGAGATGATGGAGATGGATCGCGCGGGGAGATGCGCGTTCGATTCGTCGCTCGGATTCGTATGTATACAGGCGCGTTTAAAAACGCGAGGGGCAAAAAGGATGGGGGTGTATCGTTTATTGCGCGGAAAAGCGCCTTTCTTCTACGGCCGCGAGCTGTTTATTCATTCATGCTGATTCCCCGGTGCTATCGGGAGCGCTGGAATATCGGGGTTGTAGGGAGCGCGGGATGAAAAAATTTCAAGCGAATTCGAAATTGACGCGAAGTGGCGAGATTGTTGAAGCAAGGAGATGGATTGTTCGCGATTGATTTGTAATGAGCTGGGCGTATGTCGAGCTGACTGTTCGTTACGGCGTGGATTGTAATAGCGGTTTGAATAATTTGATAGGTGTGCAGGATAGAAATGAAGATATAGGGATTAGATTGTATATGAATAAATTTAATACTTAAACAAAGTAT
>JAPYZA010007214.1:0-10339 GCA_030522685.1 Eupelmus azureus
GACCAAAAAATAAGGTAAAATTATGTATATTTGTTTAAAAAACTGATATTTCACCTTGAAAAATTAAAAATTTTTTGAATTTCAGAAATCTGTTCATTCATCGTAGAAGAAACAACTTAAATTGTCTAAACTTCGAAAAAGTGGAAAACCCTTAAAAAAATTGGTAGTGATAAAAACACCACTAACAATGGCGTACTATCAACCTAATGAGATTGTGGATATGATAAGGGTTTTAGGGAAAAGTCATAATAAGTCGAAATTTTTTAAATCAAAATTATAATGGTAGATAAATTGGACGAGGAGGTCCAGTTAACTGGCCTGCTTGTTCACCCAACCTCACATCTTCAAACTTTTATTTATGGAACTATTTAAAAAATGTTGTTTTTCGAGACTCGCTCACAACTAGAGCAGACATGCAAGATCGCATTCATCGAGCATGCGCGGCAATATCAAGACAAACTTTGCTTAATACTATTACCCGTTTCCAGAGATGCTTAAAATTATGCCTTCAAGCAAATGGAGGCCACTTCGAACATTTGCTTCGAAGTTAAATTAATAATATTTAGAATAATGGGAGGCAAGGGGACTCACGTTAATTAAGCACCCTCATCGTGAGACGCAAGGGGACTCACGTTAATCAAGTACCCCAATCGTCAGAGGCAAGAGGACTCATGATAATCAAGCACCCCAAAGGAAACAGAACTAACTACGTCCACATCGCTGTTTCTGGGTAACGCTAAAGGTAAGATTAAGAACAAAAATGAAACTTTATAAAAAAGGGAAAAAAAAAAAAAAAAAAAAACAGCTTATGGGCAAATTTTCAATATTTCACCTTGATTTGACCTTTCCAAGGACACTCTTAAAATTAATAAACTACCATTCTGGACCTGAAATTTCCTGCTCTTTCCAAGTCCGACGTCAAATGTAGAGGTTTCCATTAAAAAGAACATACCGACTATCAAACGAGCTTGACAATTGAATCCTCCAAGGTCAAAATTCATATTACAGTTGGGTGACCGTCCTTGTCGTGAGCAACTTTTGTCTCAACATTAATAAACTGATAAAAATTGGAAGAAACAGTTTTTGTAGAAATTTCCAATATTTGACCTTCACTTGACCTTTTCAAGGTCACTTTTAAAATTAACTACCAATTTGAATGTAAAATTTCCCGCTCTTTCCGAATCCTGCGTCAAAAGTACGGGTTCCCATTTAAAAAAATACTCTGACCTTTAAATGACCTTGAAAATGAAGTTCAAGGTCAAAACTAATTTTACAAAAAGATGGCCCCCTTTACACTCTTCAACTTTTGTCTGAACTATTTTTCTCTAGCCAGCTTGGATTCCGAGAAATTTGAGGGGGAAGATTAAAATGGGCCACCCTGTATATAAAGAGACAGCCCTATAAGGACCTCATCTTGCAAGCCATTTCTAATGTTCTCGAGGATATGAACATCCTACTTTCATCCACCTTATTCCAATTTAACAGAAAATTTTACCAACAGATTATGGGTGCCCTATGGGATTCTGCACGAGCCCATGCACAGTGGGCTCGGTAAGCGAAAAAGTGGGAAAAGCGTTGATTCCATTTGTGAATCGATGAAAATTTTTTCTAAAACATGATTTTTGTAGATATTTTATTGATATCCGTTTCCCTTAAAAGAAAATTTGCAAAAACGACCGGAAATATGCATAAAAATTCAGTGAGAGGGATTTCACGAATTTATATACATATACCAACACTCGCACACACACATATATATATATATATATATATATATTGTGATCAGGTGGCAAACCACCTGGCTAGGTTTCTGCGTGCTGGCGCTTGGTCGGTCGCTACTCGGTTGCTCACGTGCAATCGAGAAAACGTTTAATGATGGTTAAAGTGTATGGTGCGTTGAGGACGGCCGGGAATCTTGGAAGGACTCGACGGGATTCTCGGCAGCAAACTCACGTGACACTTTATAATAATCAAAAAAAAATAATCACTTTATTCAAGATTTAATAAATACAATATCGCTTGTACAGCGGATCCGTATCCGTAACAATTTATTTAGCGCGTATCGAAGAGCGAATGGAGCGCGAGCGATTGCTGCCGGTGAGCGAATGAAAATTTGAATAGGCGCGCGCGAATTTATATCGGCCGTCGTGCTGCCTTGTCGACTGTGCGGATGTCCGTTTGGACGCGCCATGTAAGCGCGTGTCCATTTGGACGATCCTCGTCCAAGTGGCCAACTCTGGTCACACCCCCTCCTACCCGTAGTGATTCACGGAAAGCGCCGATGATGCTGAGGATTGGAGGATGTTGCCGTGTGATTGCTACGCATAACCTAAAAAACATGACCACGTGGATGAGCCAGATACAGTTTCGCGTGTAAATCGACGGTAAGTTATAATATTTGCGGGAATATTTATTGGCATAGTAGTAATAAAGATATAATGAAGGTTATACAAATGTGTATTTTCGGCAAGTGTTTTTTTTGTGTTTTGCTTAACCGATGTGTCGCTTTTGTCCTGACCTTTAAACGCGAGAAAAAAAACTTATTTTATTTGATGCATGAAAAAAAAAACTTTTTGACTAAATGAGACATTGTTTTGCCCTATGGCAATGTCGTACGATACATTTTTTTGTAATTAATCGTAAGAAAAGAAGAAAAAAACGTTTTTTTTGAGTGCTAAGTACTCGTAGGTACCTGTAACGAAAAAAAAATTTTTTTCAAACCGCTTAAAGAAGAGAAAAAAATCTATTATTTGACATGATATCTTTACGCATAATATAATTTTAATTTATTTTTTTAAAATATTTTTTGACTTATTAGGAGATTAACAGCTACAGTGAGTTAACCTAGTTTTCTAGAACTAAACTACATTAATTTTTCACAATATATCTGTATATATTTCCTTTTTTTGGAATGGAATAACAGAAAATTGACTCAAATCAATATTTTCGGAACTAACAATTGAACTAAAATTAAATTCACTTAAATCAATTGAAGTAAACTAAAATCAATTTTTTAAACTTCAAAGAAAACTTTAAAGAAAACTTTTTTTTTGATTGTCTTTTTAGTCTTAATATTCTAATTTGTACATGCACTGAGCACTTCACTGGCACTTCGAACTTTTTGTTTTCACTGACACTTTACACTTCACATCACTTTGGCTGGCTTTGTACTTGCTGCTGTTTGTGGTTTTCCAGCTTTTACTTCAGTCTTCTGAGCTGTACCCGCTGTCGGATGAGTCCTCGTTCCTGTTGGAGTGTCCGGTTAGCATGTATAGCCTAATTGTCAGCTGTTCCATTGTCAGTCCCTGTGCGTTGATTGATGGGTCGATGGCGTGGATCTTGCGGATCAGTCTGGATCTCTGTCTGCGTCTCTGGCTCCTGTTCATCACGTGAAAGGCCTTATGTTTTGGAGAGTCCTTTACCACTTTGCCTTTCCCGTCTCGTCTCCAGCGTGGCAGCATTAAGGTATGTTGATTCAACATTGGTTTACCTTTCTGATTTTTTCTTTTTCTTCTAGGTGCTGGCTCTGAGCTACTGACGTCGGCAGGTTGGTTAGATGATGTTGACCATTCACAGAGTTCGTCTAGTATGCTCTGTTCGAGAGGTGATAGCTCTCCCTCCTTACTGCATCCTGTTGCCACTGCGTTGTCGATAAACTGGTTGGCCTCTGCAATTTGAGCATCTAGAGATGCTCCTGATGGTCCGGGCTGATTGATTTCCTTCTCGCTTAGTCTGGGGATCATGAATTCTGCCTGCTGTGACGAGGTGCTGGGCTCCTCTTGGTGTTCTTTGCTCAACGTGGGAATGATTATCTCCACCTGATGTGTTGATGTGCTTGGCTCGTCTTCTCTGAAGTGCAGTGTTAGGTGGCTAGTTATAAAAAGCGTGCTTACATTAGTGTCCAGTGTTGGTGTTGTGTCAGCGTGTGATGTTGGTTCGTGTTTTTCCTCTGTTTCTTCAGTGGGCGTCGGGTTTCGTTGAAGGTCTTCTCGTTGGGCTGCGTTTGAATGTTGTGGGGTATGTTCTGGTTGTGCTGTGTCTGGTGTTGTGTGTTCTTCTCCGGTCTCATTGTTGTCTGTCGATAGGTCCAGCTCCTCGCTTTCTACGGGGCTTATGAAATATATTTCGGGGTTTGCGCGTGATGCTGGTATTTCTGCCCATTCTTCATGCAGTAACTAGTCGTTCTGGTATTCCACTGATGCAATTACGTCGTAGATGATGTCTCTATATCTGCGCAATGCCCTGCTTAGGCGCCTTCTTCCTTCTCTAATTTGGTTCTTTAGCTTTCTAATTCTCCTCTCCATTGCTTAGCTGTTGCTTCTACTGCTGGTTATTTGATTATGCTGGATTTTTTTTCGTGCTCTCCTATTTATGCCTTTTTTTGCATGGTAGGTGTCCAATTGGACTAACATTTTGCCAAATGAACGGCTGTTTGACCTTATTATTGTTTTTTTTTTTTTTTTGTTTTTGACTCTTTCATCCTTTAGATGTGTAGCTCTCCCGTTTTTTATCAATCTTTGCTTTTCCTTCTTTTAGTCAGAGAAAAATATAGCTTTTTTTTGTTCTTTTGTTTTTTTCTTTTTTATAGTTTATTTTTTGTTTATTGTTTTATATTTCCCCTTTTCTCTGTTTTATTTATTTATTTTTTTTTATTTTTTTGTATTTATATTAATTTTTTAATTTTTCTAAAGTTTGGGTTATTATTTTTGTTTTTCTCATTGGGTTGTTATTTCGATTTTTCTTTTAGGTGTGTTAATAATCGCCCCGTACTTCTTGCTGTAGTTCTGACTTCTGAACCCAAAATTGTAGTTCGGCGATTTGGGTTATTGGTATTAAGTCCCCAGCTACTGCCTGTACTCTCAACGGTGGGATTGTTTGAGTGTGTGTGTCAATTTGTTTTTTCTGAAGTTCGCTTAGGGTGCTGCTTAATATCGAAGATCTAGTTGCTTCTGTGTCTACGAGAGCTGATATTGATAAGTTGTCCTCGAATTGAAGTCGTAGCCTTGGACAGGGTTGGGGGGGGGGGGAGGTAGTTGCCATATATCATAATTTCTTGCCTTCAGTTATCTGTATGGGCGAAGTTGTCTTGCGTTCCATATGCCTCTTTTGGTGTCCTTTCCATCGATCAATTCATATGCGTTTTTTCTTGGTATATTTATGATCTTGTATGGACCCTCGTATAGTGGGTACAGCTTGCTTGACACCTTGTTGAGTTTCTTTGACATTTTATGTGTCTTTCTTAGCACTAAATCTCCTATTTGAAATTCCGCTGGCACTTTTTGTTTTTGTTGTTCGTTTCTCATTCGTGCTGATTGTTTAAGGTTTTTTTACTTTCCACTCGCTAATCATGTGGCCCAGGAATGTTACCTCCTTGACTCCTATCCTCGATTTCTTCTCATTTACGGTTAAGCTACCTTCCTGTAACTTGATCAGTACTTTCTCTGTTAGTTTTATGAGTTTGTTCTAGGTCTCGGCAAATATGAGGATGTCGTCTAAGTATATTATAATTTGTCTTTCCAATTCAGGTCCGATTACCTTTCCTAGGCTGCGCGTAAATGATCCGCCCGCGGTTTTGATTCCGAATGGTACTCGACAAAACACGTAGGTTTTCGTGCGGAACCTAAACCCTGTGTATTGCTGGCTTGATTCTTCCAACTCCATAGTACAGAATGCTTTGTTTATGTCTAGTTATGTGAACCAGCTGGCTTCATTAATTTCCTTTAGCACCTCGTCAATATTTGGCGGTTGTGCATAGTCGGCTTCCATTTTTGCGTTGAGCATGCGTGCGTCCAAGCACATTCTGATTTCGCCATTCTTCTTTTTTACTGCTACTATTGGGTTTATGTATTCCGTTGCCGCTCGTTTTATGATTTCCTGTTGCACCAATTGATCGATTTGCCTTTGGATCTCGTCCTGGTAAGCTTGCGGGATAGGGTAGGACTTTCCTTTGAATGGCGTTGTGTCTCTGAGTTTGATGTTATGTTGGTAATTTGTCATCTTTCCGGTTGAATTTTTAAACACTGCCGGTAGCTTGCGTTTGAGAGCTTCTACTTCCTTCTGTCTTGTCGATATGTCGGGATCCTTCTTACTCTCATCTTGGATGCTCCGTATTTCTTTGTTGGTGTGACACATTTCGACGGTCTTTTGTAATCTCGTAAATACCACCTCATTCATTGTGGCGTCTATTATGAGCCCGTTCTTAAATATGAAATCGTACACTAATATTATCGGGTTGGTCATGTGTTTAATCACTAGGCACGGATGGAGGATTTTAGCGTTCTGGATTTTCAGTTCAATAGCACTTGGCGGTTTATCGTTCCGCGCTCGCCCATTGCTCCTCTCACTGTCGTGCTGGGTATTGGTAATTCTCGAAGGCGTCTTCCTATTGCTTCCCAGTTTTTTATTGTAGTCTCTGCGATTGTAGACACTTGTGCTCCGGTATCTATTAACGCGTTGATTTTTTCTTGGAGCACGACTATCCATATTTCTGGGCACCGGGCCCTTTCGGCTACTTGCTCTTCGTCGTCACTTTCGGTTATTAATGTTTTTATCTCGACGTCGTCCGGCGTCGATGGGCCTTCGACTTCGTTGGTTTCGTCGAGGGTATAATCAGTCTCTTCCCAGTCGCTCTCTGATTCAGTGGAAGATTTTTGGGAAGGGTCTTCCTGCAAGAATCTCAACTTTTGGTCGTTCTCTCTTCTCCATTTTCTGTCGTTGTTCCTCGAGTTTCCCCATGTTCCTTTTGCGCGGTTATTCTTGTCAAACCTGCCCTTCTGCGCTCTCTCGGTTTCCTTTTGATCTTGCCGTAGGTCGTTACCCTTTTCGGCACTTTTCCGTGAGTTTCCTTCGATCCCGAAAGTCGGCTGTCCGAACTGCATCAGGATTTTTGCCGCGTCGGATATGGTTGTTGGTTTCCTTAGTTCGAATTTGTCACGTACTTTCTCGTTAAAATGGTACTTCAACCTATCGATTATCCATTCTTCGTGTCTTGGCTGGTCTAGACTGCGGGCGAGAGAAGCCCACTTCCGGAAATACGTCTCCTTATTGGATTCGGAAAAGGCGTCGAAATGTCCGTCCAATATGTGATCCACGACTTTTCGCTGTATCTTTTCGCTCCAGTATCGGTTCAAAAATTCCTTTTTAACTTCTTGATAACCCTCCGCATCGATCGTGTTTGCCCATTGGGCCGCTTCGGCCTTAAAGATTCCCAGGAAAGCGGTCATCGTTTCCCGGTCTCCCAAACCCTCCGCTCTGGCGTTCTCCTCGAAATTTCTTATTAGTTTTCTTGGGTTGCAATTTGCTACGTTCCCGTCGAACTTCATTATAAATTATTCAAATAAATTTATTATTAGTGACGATTCTCTAATCAGGCGGATCAATTGGCGGTCTTGGTTTGGTCTACGTCGACGGTCATCTTCGACTAGTCGGCAACGGATTTCGGCCTCCTCGATTTCGTCGGCAGGCGGCCTTCCCAGGGCCCCGTATTGCGCCATGTCGTTCCGGAGCTGGGCTAGTGACCTCTGGGTGACCATTGAAAGTTCTTGATTTCGATTTATATCTGCCCTCATCGAGGCTAGTTGCTCTCGCAATAGTCGCAACGATTCGCGCTCAGAAGGCTCTTCCTGATTCCGCCTGGGTGATTGATTTCGGGGGCCCCTCTGCTGCGGCGTGCCTGCACCTAGGTCGAAGTTGGGTGGCGGCACCACTCGATGCCCGCCCCGCCTTGGGTCCCCTTGTTCTCGATCGTTCCTAGACTCGCTGTCGGACTGCGCTTCGAAGCTGCCGGATCTGCTGCCTTCGCTGAATGGCGAAGCTCCTCCCAGGTCTTCGTGAGGGTCTACCGGCTCCATGATCGGCCCAATTCCAGCCATTGTTGCAGTTCGTTCCGATAAGTATCTTCTATGTATTTTTTACCTGTCAGCTGCTGCCGGCTATTGAACACTATACTTTTTCGTTAATTTCACTTCCCCTTTTTTTGTAGGTGCCGAGGATGACGTGCTTCAACACCGGCGGTTTCTTGATTGACACAGCGTGAAACTCTAACGCTGTCCTGTCACGGTCGCCATGTGATCAGGTGGCAAACCACCTGGCAGGTTTCTGCGTGCTGGCGCTTGGTCGGTCGCCACTCGGTTGCTCTCGTGCAATCGGGAAAAAGTTTAATGATGGTTAAAGTATATGGTGCGTTGAGGACGGCCGGGAATCTTGGAAGGACTCGATGGGATTCTCGGCAGCAAACTCACGTGACACTTTATAATTATCAAAAAAGATTAATCACTTTATTCAAGATTTAATAAATACAATATCGCTTGTACACCGGATCGGAAAAAAAGGAAATTGGTAGTTCCATTTTTTTTATAATTTGATATCCATGTATCAAAATTATATGTGTATTGCGGTGGGTATATAATACCACGGGTACAATGAAACATACAATCTAGCAATTTCTAAACAAAAACTCTTCAAGGCTTCCACGTTTGTTTTTTGATGAGCATTGATGACGGCCATGATTATTTTGAATCTTGATAAAAGAACTTTATAAAAATCTAAAAATATATATTAATATTCAATTTATTTATTAAAACTACGTCAGAATAAGTTAATTGAACATTTGTGAAATTTAAATAAATTCACCTGTAACTTCAGAAACTACATCTATGGCGTCGAAAAATCTTCTTGCAGTGTTACCATTATTGGTGTTACCTGGCCCCTGAATAGGAAAATCTACGAGAATTCCAAGTTTTTCTCTTAGCATATTATGAATGTATTTTTTTCTATCTTTTATTAAATATTCTTCGTGAGTTGGCACCTGCAAAATATAAAAAATGCACATATATATATATATGAATATGTATCAATCAAATATTTATATTTTTGGAGGTTGTTGCATAGCAAAGTTGTGATTAGTATCACGTACATCTTTTATATTTCGATTTTTTTAATTAATTTTTTAGTATTATAGAGTAATTAAAATTTTCTTCAATATAAAAAATTTATAATGAAAAGGCGCGGCAGCGCCTTGATGGCAAGTAGGCGAAGCGATCACTGGCTCTACCGCTATTATATACAGCTAGTTGTCGTGATTAACCACCAATAATGAAAAAATTTTTTTATTTCGCCAGAATTTCGCTAAATTCTCCTTGCTGTATATTTTGTAGTACATTTACATGCATTTTTTAAAAACATTCATCGCGATTTAACCAATAAATTTTCTATAAAGTAAGTTTTTGCATGCGTAGCAGACGCTTTTACTATTTTCTTTTTCTCGATTCTTCAGTATCGTCCGATCGTCATATCATATATATAGGTATAGACGCTGTGTATAACTTTTCGTCCGATCGTCATATATAGGTATATAGAAGCTGTGTATATACCTATATATATATATATATATATATATATATATACACGCTGTTCAGTAGGTAAGGTTAGGTATATGGCAACAAGTAGGCTATAGGCGAAGTTTATAGAGCTGTGAATAAATAACACATTCGACAAACCAGTGTACACTCAGGTTATGTGAATGTAACAGACAATATTATTTTTTTTTTTATAAAAAAAAGGTGAAGTTATTAAGCAAGCTTGCATAATAATAGTTATAGACACTGTGTATAACTTTTCGTCATACATTTGTAATTGCATTAGTGCACTGTATAAAAATTGAATGCTCATTATACTAATTCTAATTTTAGAATTTTTTTAAGTCTGTTCAATGGACTGGCAAGCCTTACTAACAAATTTTTTTTTATCATAAGAAGTGAAAATTTCTCCTTTAGCTCTCAAAATTTCAAAATATACAAGAGATTTAAAGTGGTTATGGTGAAGAGAAGGTTGTGGATAATCCAATTGGTTCACTTCAAGAGATTTTACAAGAGATTTAAAGTGGCTATGGTGAAGAAAAGATTGTGAATAATTGGAATAGGTACACTTCAAGAGATGCATATGTCTCGTCACTGGCCACCACCCAAGTACTCAATGGAAGGTGAAAAAGGATTGCACCATGAACGGCATTTCACAATTGTTTGTTCTATTTTAAAGTATCATCAAGTTGGACAAGGAAAATTGGAAAGTAAGAAATAGGTAAAAAGATAACCTGCTCACAAAATGTGGCTATCTCTACAAGATATGTATGAGCAATACAACTCGTTCTCAGAGTATGGAAGAAGATAAGGTAAGATTCTTTCAAGGTAAGGTAAACGTACCAATAGTGGAACATGATGACGTTTCGTACCTGTAGTGGAACGTTTTATAAAAATTAATATGTTAAAATTATATTAATTCATACACACTTGAAAAAAATACATCAATTATCTTAAAGTATTTAATTTCACGTTTGATTATT
>JAPYZA010007215.1:0-20315 GCA_030522685.1 Eupelmus azureus
AGCAAACGTTTAGTAACTCGCAGCT
Source organism: Eupelmus azureus (assembly GCA_030522685.1). Lineage (NCBI taxonomy): Eukaryota > Metazoa > Arthropoda > Insecta > Hymenoptera > Eupelmidae > Eupelmus > Eupelmus azureus. The sequence continues at coordinate 26 of JAPYZA010007215.1, forward strand.
TTTAAATCTACAGTCAAACTAATCCATATTCACGAGCCCAATTCTTTGTAATAAAAATTAAAAAGATGTCAGAGTAGACTACAGTTGCCACCAGTTATAGAAATTAATTTTGTTCATCAAATTCCAAAATTGACATCTTTAATTTTGAAAAAAAATAATTCGCTCTGAAATTATTTATCTTATAACTAAAAGGACAAAATGACATATTTTAGAAATTTTCTTAAAATTAAAAACCGGATATAAAAATATAAAACATCGTCACAATCCTCCCAAGACGCAGCAGACCCCGCCTCCTCAAGCCCTGATCAAGCGCACGAAACCATCCGTTAACAAACCCCAAAATGGAATTCCATTCGTGTCTCGCTGCCGAAATTAGCCTGGGCGCCCTTTACGATCTACTGGGCGCCCTTTACGATCTAATAACGGCTTCATTGAAAGCCCCCGTCTGCAGTACAGCGCTCAGGAGAGAAATCAGGCCCGATTATGCGGCGTAAACGCGATCGATTTGTCTCGCTCGCGCACAGAGAGAGAGAGAGACACACACAGAAAGCCTGCCGAGCGAGCTCGCCTTTGGCACGCTACTCACTTTACGCACGACGAGACCCGTGCCAACTGGCCCCGCGTGCCAGAGTTCAAATGTCCGTTGGGCAAAGACCGGCTAGAGTGGGTTTTATCGCGGGGACGATTGAAAGCTGCTTCGCTCCGGTGGCAGAGACTGCGGGTTAACGAGATGGAGAGCGATGGTTTTAAGTGGATTTATTGGCTGCCGGTCTACTTTGGGATCTAGTTTTGTTTGAGGAGGCAATAAAAAAAAAGAAGTTGGAATTGACAGCGGAAAAATTAGAAACTTACATTAAGTAAGTTTTTATGGACTGAGGATTCGAGGGCCATTTGGATGATACTTTGAGCGATTTAAAGTGGCGGCACTTAATGACAAATGTTTTTCCCGTGCTCGTACGTTACTTTCGCTACTTATTGTGCGTGATCGTATATCAGAAGTTTTTATTGATCATAAATGTGTAGTAATTCTTTTGATAGTTTTTTAATATCGTTTCTTTCGAACCGCTTTATTGACGAGAACATCTGTTATAATATACCTTTTACAAGAAGCTTTTAGTCTTTAAAATTGATATATTATAAAATTTATTATTATATATAACATCAGGTATTAATATTCCAAATTTAATATAGATTTGTTCAAATTATTTTTCATTAAGGAAATAATCGTTAACTATAAAAAAATCTGATAAATGAATAAAAACCAGTTTGCGATCAATATACATTTGATCTTCATAAATTTGTTTTAAATGCGGAAATCAAAATCTACTAGTCACTTAAACGAAAAATATTTCTTCATAAAAACACGTATGGAATATAAACATCTCACTGAATCTCTTAAAAAACAATATTTACTTATCATTTCACTATTAATTCAAACAAATCAAACCGAGCGACACTCATAGTTTTTTTTGTAAAAACGATTTCCCCGGAGCTTGTCCCCATATAATAAGCGGAGCCTGAACGAGAAAACGAGATGGCGAGCAAGTCTATATAACGGGCGAGCTCGTACGCGGTCCGCAGAAAGAATAAAGGCGAAACAGAAAATATCCGACGACCAAGGGAAGTATATATACGAGGTTCGCAGGTCTCTTGTGGAATTGAAAGCTATATCCCACTGGCGCTTCTGCCGAGGTGTATGTGTGTGTATGTGGAGGTTTTCGCGTGTCGAAGCGCTCTGTCAAAACTTGAAAAAAAGGACTGTAGACGCCGGAGTCTTGGAGGGTCACTTGAGCAGGAGAAAGACGTTGAAAGGAGGATTTTGACTAGACGGTAGCATTGCGGGTATCCTTAGAATAAAATCGCTATACCTTCTATGGTTATGTCTTTTAAGAGAAAAGCATAGAAACTATACCGTAAAGGTAATTTTTCAAAGTTAAAAGAATAATTTAAAAAAAAATTTCTTAAATTAAAGAAAACACAAAAGTAAATCTCTTTAGTAAAAACTTTAAGTAGATACGTCCATTCACAGTCAGACATAAATTTCAATCAGCCTCAAAAACCGCAAGAACCTCAATCATTTTCACTCGTCGCTAATAAAATTTCCTATCGCGCATCAGGCAGCAGCGCACGTTCCATCCATCCCACACAGAAAACTCGTCTTCCTCCCGACGCCTATTTCTTTTCGTCCCCTCGCAACACCACCCCCCCTTACGGAATGCCTCAGCCACCCTCCGCACAATTCGAGGCGACATAATGCAGGAGCCCAGAGCTCGTGTCGGCCTGAGTGTATGTGTGCGTCGTGCGCGTTCGCTCCCGACAATGGTCGGCTCGTGCAATTCACGCCCGGCCCCTCCGGCGTCCGAGGAGAATCGAGTAAGTATTTTTCGCGCGCTCCGTGATACTCGCGGTCATTTCTTATCGGTGGGACTCGGAGCTTCGATCTTATGGGGGGAAATAATGGATAAGCGATTTCTGAAAAATTTACCGGGAATTCCTTTTAGGTGCGGATGTGTTAACGTCAGTGTGTTTCGCTGGCTTATTAATGGCATGCGAAAGTGGTGAAGGTGTGGGAACGCAGAATCGCGGGGAAATTTTATGCAAACATGAGCAGCGCAGCTGTCTACATAGGCGCGGTGCTGTTTAATTTGAGTTTCTCGCTAACGGCGAATTTTTTTCGTAGTTGGCTGCGAGCGCGGGGGGGGGGGGCGGAATGCGGCGCGGGCGGGAACTTGGTCGTGTTGACTTGGTTTCGACGTGGAGTTAGAGTTAACAAGATTTTTATAATTATTCATTGAATTAATAAATAAATAAATGCAAATAAAATATACCAATTAATATTTATGCGTATAAATAATTTTAATACTTTCTGTAGACGATAATACTGAATATTGTATCATGTTATTGTAACAATCGTTATTAGCAGACGTACATTTAATTATTAATAATGTACAGATTATCTAAATAATTATTTATCGAAAAATATAAACTATTATTAGCTCGTGGTATTAATAATTTAACGTTGATTGAACTTTCTAATTAAAATTGAAACAATGAATAACATGCATTATTGATTGGCCATCAGAGCAAAGCTAATTATATATATGTAACTCACATAACATTTTTATTTACTAGAATTTATCTCCCGTTATTTCTGCAATTGAATTATTAAATTACCGAAAACGTCATCAAAATATTTTAATCCAAATACAAACATTGAAATAAAACGATTTTCATTAAAACATTAAAACTGCAATCACCCCAAAAATTATCAAAACAACAATACCCTCCAACAAACCACAACCCCACCCCGCAAATTTAAATAATCACACCCCGCAATAAAAATCCACTCGACCCCACTCCAAAAGCCAACCCAGCTCCCAATCATTACACCGTCAAAAGTCTAAAACCGTCGAAGCCGCGCTTGACGGCATCCCCGAGCCTACACCCGTCCAACGACCAACAAACGAAGAGCCGCACTCCGGCAAAAACGATTTGCCATCCCTCGCGCGCAAACTCGACTAGACGCGGCCGTACAGTCATACTATATAAACGAGCGTGCGTACACGTATAGGTAGACATCGACGCGCGCGCGCGCGGCCAGCCCTGCGCGAAATTCAATCGAATTAAGCCTAGGCCGCAAATCAATTGCTCTCGAAATTGGTAAACGGCCGTGCCTGTGCGTGTGCGGCCGTGTGCGCGCGGTATCGCAGCACGTTAAGCGGATGGATTTATCCGGCGTGTACATACGTAGGACAGGGTATTTAGCAATTATTATGTCGTGTCCCGAGAGCGCTTTGGTCCGGTGTGTACGTGTAAACTCGCCGGCGAGCTTTTTTCTTTGTCGTATTATCGTGGGTATGCTTGGTTCTGGAGAAAGTCTTTATTATGGGTGGGGTGGGTAAGGTAACGTGTGTGAATATGATTAGAATAAATGCATTGCGAGTGGGGTGGATAAATGTGATTGTTGGGTAACGTTCTTTTATGCTCTGGTTTATTTTAAGACTTTGAGAGACGAAAATAAAAAAGGGCTGCGATTTGAATATATATACGAGAGTGGATCAATCAATGGTCGAACAAAAAAATAGTCAAAGTTTATATTTCTCCTTTTTACGTTCGAAAACATCGCGTGTAAACGGACTCTAAGCCCTTTTTTCCCCGGCATTCTTTTGATACAGGTAAACATTTCGCTGAAACAAACAACCCCAGCCGAAAGAGAATTAAAAATTCTTTCCAAGCCATCCCTCCGCGTCCTTCATATTTATTTATCTGCTTTATTATACACCGCTAAAAGGAAAACATCGGATTTTCCCTTACCGAACCTCCTTCCCGAGCGCTAATAAAAGATACCCGACACGAAAACCCTTCCCCGCTCAAACAACATACGTATACACACGTCATAGCATGTCTGAAAATATCCGTTTACAAAGCGCTCTCGCACTGCGGTTCTCTCCTCCACTCCATACCCCCCCCCTCAACCTGAATAAACAAACGAATTTTACCGGGATATCGCCGGCCGATTACCCGCGGCGATCTCGTATTAATAAGCGATACCATCTCTCGCTCTCGTCTAGCCGGCCGCGTGTATTACGCGACACGCGGGCTTTTTACGAAGAATTCAGCCTGCACGCGAGCCCCGCGCATGCCCCGTAAAATTACGACTTCTATCTGAGGCCTTTATGCGCGAGCCGCACGCCATAGCCGCGCAATTTTATATATTACGCGTGTATGTATGTACGCGGGGGTGGAGGAATAATGCGTTATTCTATTAGGCGACGCTGGCTATACCCCGGCCGTTTGTGCGCGCGGGGCGCATATTTGAGATTGAATGCGCGGCTAGCGCTTTGTGCGAGTCTATAAATATTTTAGGAGGGATACGCGCGAGAGCGCGGGGGTGTACGGCTCGGAGCGATGAATGGGCCGGATGTAAAGTCACTTTGGCCCGAGCGATTTCAAAGCGGCCGGCCAGCGCGCTGGATTTTAATAGTCGATTTGATAGTAGAATGCTCTCTGTTGAGGGAGAGTGGGTTCTTTGTGGATGCTATTTTATATACGTTGTTGTGTACGGTTTTTTTGCTTATCTGATTTGTAATAATCTGTGTTTTGGGGCGGTGGCTGGGATAAGTGCTGTTTTTAGGGTAATTTTATACGTGTCTAATTGAATTTTTTGGTGATAGAGAGGCGGGGGGATAAGCGAGCCTTTGATCGCGTTGTATCATGATAGGATAATAAAATGGCTACATGAGCTTGTTAACATTCCAACGTTAAATCAAACTACCCGATCGTATTTTAAAATCATTTGCGTGTCATCCGCTGAATCCATCTAAACAAATTTTTATTATCAAACGCAGTAAAATCAGCCCGAACATTTTGACTACGAAAGGCAGAAAATTTTATCTGAAATCCTGCAAAATATTCCACATTTCCCTCTAAAATATTCAAAGCATGTCCATACTTATCATTTAATAATAATTCGCATTCATGATTATATTACAGTCGGGGCCATGTACGTGTGCATGCTGTACGCGATCCTCTTCCTCAAGCTGTGGTCGTACGTGCAGGTGAACATGTGGTGTCGACTCAGCGTCAAGAGCAAAAACACGTCGCAGGGCAGGATGCGCCGGCAGTCCTTCAGTTATACCGATCTGCATTGTAAGTATGATATTGATTTTTTTCCTTCTACCTTTCGTTGATATTAATAAAAAAATCATACCCATTTTTAATTCTGACTTTATAAAATCTAGAAATTCAAAGTATTGAAACAATTGTACCTCGTCCAAAATAAAATAACAATTTTTGCCGAAAAGTATAACCATTAATGATTCTCGATTGCATGAAAGTCTAAAGCCAACACCTCATTCCATTTTTGAATTTCGAAATACCAAAAACAAAAAGCTATAATTCGATCCCGATCCGCTTTGTTCAACCGCTCATGCCTACACTACCTCCCCGCTCTAAATTCACCCTAAAATGCAAAAGCCACACGACTTCCGCAAATCAGGTGCGAAGCGCGCAAATAGCTCTCACTGCGAAATGAAAATATAATAGAAATACCATAGAGCAGCCAGCGCAGTAAGCTCGCAACTAGCGTTTGAAGTCCCGGGGTATATGTAACGCTCTGGTATAGGTTATTACGGGGGTAGTAGGGGGACGAGGTGGGTTGGCGGTAGCGCAGAGCTAGATAATTTCCAGCCAATTTAACTGCCGATCTGGCTCGCCTCTATTTCCGCCGAATTGGGAAGGGGGCTAGAGGGCCACACACAGAGCTATTGATTATTCAGAGCGCGCTAAAGTCAAATTGCGGATCGACCTTATAATCGATGAACTCGCCGGCAGCGCGAGCGCTTCTGTGTGTATTATTAACTCCGCGCGTATATAGCTCGATGCCGTATCGGTACTTGCCTTTTTGCGGATGTGGCGCGCGCGCGCTGATGCTTCATTCGGTATGCGCTCGAGGAGCGCGCTGGGGAAGGGGCTTCTTTGTTCTGGGCGCTAATGCCGAGGGTTGGTTTAGTTTGGGATTGGAGTTATACGGTGTTATTAATAAATTTGAAATTGTGGTAAATAAAGAGTTAATTTGTGAAGTATTTTTGAAAATATTTTAACGTTTGAATTGTGTTTGTAGTTTTTCAGAGAATCCACGTAAATTACAAAGTATCGAATCAGTGGAAAAACTCGTTTATATGTTTTCTCGGAATATTCTATCGAAAACTTATTTTTCATTCACAAAAATCAGAAAATTTTCTCAATAACACCCTGTTTTCCATAACCCGATTGCACTTTAAAAGCGCTTAAAATAATCTCCCAATTGTACCAAGCAAAAAGCTCTGATACACCACAAAAGAGAAAGAAAAACCATCTTCCGTGTTTCAGACTGATTATATTTCGATAAAGCAACTGCTATTACGGCGCACAATGCAGCCAAGAGAGCGAAAGACGCGAGCCCAGCCGACTGCTCAATGCCGCATCTCTTTTCGCTTGCAAATTTCAATAAGCAATCTCGCGTAATATCGGACTACCCCCCGAGGTAGTCGCGGTGGAAGTTTAGGGCATCGCGCTCTGAAATAAAGGCATAGATATACAGAGAATCGAGGACTGGCATAAGGCGGCTGCTCGCGTGCCGTCCGGCCATTCAGACCGATGAGTTTCTCGAAAATCCAGCTCCCGGCGTGCGCTGGCTCTTTTCTCTCTGTACTTACCAGGAAGAAAGGCAGGAATTCTCCCGCGGCGTGTACTTCCTTTTTAATCGTATAGAATCTTTTTCGGTTTATAACTCTGTTTCCAAGACTGGCTTCTTTCTCAGCCGCTTTCCGAGGAAGAGATAGCTCGGTATTTTTGAAAAATTGCGCCGCCGACCTGGTGCTTTGTGCGATGGGAAAAATTGTTTTGCAAATTGAAGAGGAAAATAAATGCTTGCAGGCTGGTTTGATAATGAATATTTTAAACAAGATGCACGGCTGCTTTTAAGGAGCAAAAATATCGCTGCTTTTTGTTTTAATCTTCGTTATTATCATTCCAATTTTACGCGAATTAACGCGAGAAAATAAGCTCGGAGTCTTATCGAGATATTTTAAAAGCAAACAAATTCCGAAGTCTTTTAAAACTTTTGATCATCCAGAAGTTGATTACTTTCATTACGCCAGTATGCCGCGGAGCCATCCATATTCATGAAACGCTTGCTCAAAACCAACAAGCGCTACCGCATGAATATCCCCGGCGAGAAAACTACGTAACACTAAACTGTGCGCGTTTTTTATTCGGAAAAAAAACTGACTGGTAAGTGTTTTCTTCAGAACTTAACGCGTGTAAACAGCGCCCGTTGATCGGGTGCCAAAAGCACACTCGTGCGCTCGCCGACGCCAGATTATGTTTCATGTAAGCTCGCGCCTTCCAAAAACGGGACTATCGCCGCGGACTCGTATCCTTCCAAAACTAGACGCGCTCAAAAATTCAATAGCGTATGGTAGGAACGTTATTTCAGTCTAAAATCACTCGCTTCTCTCGAATCGCTTTTCCAGGATATCGCAGTCTTTTTTTGAAAAGTCACGTTTTTTAACAAGAGGCTTTTCATCTTTCTTTTTCTCTCGACTCGACTCGATATTCCTGTACTTTTTTTTATACGTCTTTTGACGCTCCCTTTATTCAACGTTACCTCGCTGCGCGCGTCTTCGCGTATTAAACTCCGCAGATTAAAATAATTTAAAACCTATCATTCAAAAAGCCGCCTTTAGCTTTTGAAACTCTTCCTTTTGCCGTTTCCCCTCTCGCTTTTACTCTTACATCCGATTTCTCTCTCTCTCTCCGGCCGTGACGACGACGCGTGAGATACGCTTTTCCATGTCAATCCCGTGCGGCACCATCTTTGCATTCGCCGACGTGAGCAGAGCGACTCGCTCTCCCCTTTTTGCCGAGCAGCGCAGTTTCCTATTAAGTTCTCGGCAGAGGAATTCGAAAATTCAAAATCTTCTCGGCGTTTTTGCAAAACATTCACGTTTTACGTGTGTGTATGAGAGAGAGAGAGAGAGAGAGAGAGAGTGAGAGAGAGAGAGGAGAAGAGAGAGAAAGTAACGAGCCCAGAGAGTAGGTCTCTTCACCGAAGTTTTCTCGGCGGGAATTCCGTGGCCGGGCGATAAGTAGATTATGTATATAAATTCAATTGTGCCCTTTTGCCAATAAAGTTCGGGGCCCCCAATCGCAGAAAGTTTTGCTTTTTGAAAGGAAAAACTTTGATTTTCTGGACGAGCGAGGGAGTTGCCGATGAAAACCTGATTACCACCGCTCTTTTCAAAATAAGCCAAGTTCAGCCGAAAATTCAGTTTTCTACTTGTCGAGGGGCGTCCTTTTTTTCCATCGGCACCACACTATTTAACCGCGAGGCGAAATTTTGAAAAGTCTCCGAAATACAATAGAAGCGAAAATAAAAGGCCTGGGAATCGCATTTGAAAACTTAAATGGCTTACGTCTGTTATGCTCAGCCGCGGCAGGAATGGCAATTTCGACGCCAAGAGTCTCGTATATAATGCGCGCGCCGCTAGGTCCTACCGAGCTCGCGGATTTTATGTGCTCCTTTTTCCTCGCTGCGCCAGCCACTCGATCTGGAAAAAAGGCGGATTCCGGCACGTTGACGAGGTAGACGACGGCGGCGGCGAAACTTCCTTTCCCTATTTTGATGCGCAATATTACGGGACGTATACGAGGAGAGAGATTTCTTTCCTCTGTTTTTTCACGAGCGCGACTCTCTTTCGTTGTTTTAACTTCGCCGAGTCAAGTCGAGCGGTATCAAATGAAATATACGACGGAAAAGCTCAGGGGGGAGGTGTATATACGTATATTTCCGGGCTATATTGGAATCATGTTAAAGATTTTTATACTCGTTCTAGCGGCGCGAGTGACTGTTTGCACACTTCTCCCGTCCAATACGATTCGAAGAAGAAATTAATTTATCGCCCGACAATTCGCGAGAGGAGCTAGTGTTGACCGAACTACTTTTTGGCAGTCTTCTCGACGTTCGGTGATTCTTTCGTTTTTTCTTTTTCTTCCTGCAAGTGTCTAGGTATTGATACAGAAGAAAGAAAAATAGAAGTGTCTGTGTGTGAAGTTTTTTGGCAAAATTGACAATTGGGAAAAACGAAATCGCAGAAGGAATATATATATATATATATATATTAGTTTGTTTTTATTCTTAAAGAAATATCATAAACGTAAAAATATTTTTAACATAGTGAAAGTTCTTAAATTAAAAACTACGGGACACCAATTCTTTTTTACTTTTTGTTTGCTATTTTTCGAAATTCTTAACACACGAAGAAAAATTTCTCCGTGTACAAAATTTTCATTCATATTTATGTGTATAAATAATACATCGTAAATAATGCCTAACTTTTCACTTTAAAAATTTTAAAAATTACTAATTCAAGCGATAGATTTTTATTTAACAAATATAACATCTTACATAAAATAAACGTTTGTCCGACTAAAATCAGAATGGACTACTTATAATTCATATCGAAATCCAATAATGAGAGCACTACCTTTATCTTTGTCTACAGATACGTTTATAAAAGTCCAATTTATCTTTATAAATGTCTGTTTTTATGCATAAAGTATATATTTTCATGGTGACTATAATTTGGCAATTTAAATACCAATATGAAAGAATTTTAAAATCTAAATTCACGTTTCTCATGAATTCTCACTATAGTACCGTCAAAAACGACGACCGTTATATTCACAATAATTCTGTTCACAGAAAAATATACGTAGGAGAAATTTAACTGAAAACGAGACAGTCAAATGAAACTATTATGTGTTAAACATTATGATTTCAGAATGATACTGTTAGCCTTACTACCATACTTTTATAGTTCTATTGATCTCAGAAATAGATTTTTGGAAGCACAGTTAAGTGTTTCTAAATCTCCTACATAAAAATAGTTTTTCTCATATATGAAATCACACTTACCTATGTTTCTCAGAACGGAAATTCACTCTTCCGAAAAATTCTATTTCGAAAAAACCACCGAAAATTTGGCCGACCAACCCACTCTCGAGTTTGGCCCCTCCCCTTCATGAAAAAACAGAGCCTGGAAAAGCTCCGTCTGGTCCTCTCGAGTACTCGTGCAAAGAGAGGCACAGGCGCGCTGCAGCAATTCACCAGCGGCGTCGGAATTATTTTTCTTTTTCTTTCACTTTTTCTCTCTCTCTCTCTCTCTCTCTCTCTCTTCGTCCTCCCACCTCTCCTTTTTTCAATCACGACTCGGCGGCGGTGGCGGCGTCGCCCGAACGTAATTCCGTCTTTGTGCCAGCAGATACCTCCGGTACTTAGAGCTCCTCCTCTCTCCGACTCGTATATCTCGAAATGAGCGCCGAGAAAGCTTCGAGCAGACACGACGAGGAATGGAGGAGCAAATTAACTGTGACACGCACAATGAGCTTTCACCGTTTCTCTCTCTCTCTCTCTCTCTCAATCTTAATCTCTCTCTCTCTCTCTTTCTTTCTCTCGTGATAAAACGTTTTGCAAACAATCTTTGTCTCGATTACTTTGTCCGAGTATGTTGATCCTTATTCGTAGGTTGGGTTGCCAGTTCCCTACTTCAGATTCAAATATTATGCACTCGTTTAGCGCGCCGCAAGATGATTGCTACTGAGGTGGAGAATTAAGGGAACCCAAATAGGATGGAATGCGAAATTTCTGTGCGTCGTGCGGTTGCTGTTGTCGCTTTCACGGGTTTTAGGCGAGTTCAGAGCGAATGCTTGTAGACAGGAAAACGAGTTACGCGCACTACTGTGGGTTCGAGTTAATCATGTGTCGGCGTTGCGCATTCTATTATAATTTCGTTTTTCATGGTAAATAAGAACGTAAGCATACAAAATTCTATTATGAGCTCTCTAGAGTTTTTGTAGTTATTACCTTTAAACACAGTAATAAAAAGACGTTATAAATGTTCTTGGCGGAATAGGTAGTATAATAAAATTAAATTCATAAAAATTTTAAATATTTGATTTCGTTTTTAATTGTCTTAAATAGTAGTTAATATTATGTCTTCACTGTTATTATGATTTTCATATGATTATTGCAGAATGAGTACAAATTGACTATCTATGATTTTAGAGACACTTTAATTTGCATTACAATGCATATTTTTTATTTATTAATTATACTTCTATTATAAAAAGTAGATTTCATCAGATATTTCGAATGCTAAACTAAACATTTTTTCTGGATGAAAATTTAAACTTCTATTCCGGTAAAGTCGTGTTCAATGACTGTTTGAGACGTGACTAAATTTTTACCCAGTCTGGTCATACTTTCAGAGCCCAGATCTCGTGATTTAACCATATTAAGTACGTTCCCTTTAATAAGTATAATTTGAATAATTTCATGTTAATTATTTTATTCAAATATTTAATTACAGAAAATGTATTTTTATCTTATTATAACATTCTCCATATCCAGAATAACAATTTTTAATAAAATTTTTCGTTCAAGTGCTAGTATTGTAGTGTTACTGTATATGAGTTTAGTGCCGAAAAAAATAGCGCCACCTTTGCCTTACTACAATCTCTTCTGGTCCTCTAGAGGTTAATATTATTTGACAAATAACGTACGGCTAAAAGAAACCAAAATTAAATTTTGATTAATTTGAATAAATTCACGAAAAAAGAAACTGTTTTAAAAAAGCATTTATCAACAATGAAAAGTTTCTTATGTCGAGCGCATATATTGATCAAACAACAAAAGTTCAGCGCTGAGAGAAGAAAGTCAAACGTAAACGCAGGTCAAAAGGAGCAAACAGAATGAAAAACTCCAGCTGGCTCAAAGGGGCAAAAGTTTTAATTAAAATTAGTAAATAATGCGCGTGTCCCACTCTCCGCTCCACCTTTCCGCTATCCACGTCACTCTCTCCCCTATCTCTTTCCTTCCCCAACGGAGAGAGCCAGGCGCGCAAGCGGAGACACCAAGGGCCATTGAAAAAGAGAAGGCGCGGAACGAGTTTTCGGGGGTAGAGCCGCTTGCGGGGCGAAATTTCATTTAGACGAATTCTTTGCGCCTTATTACCCGGCTCGGCCGTAAGGCCGGAGGAGAAGAAATGGAAGCTTGCCAGGAAGGCTTTCGCGTCGGTCAATCTTCGTCTTATAAGTGGCTCCTCTTCGATCGACAACAGATATATATTAGCCGACTGCAGCCACCCTCCCCTCGTCCCAAATCTTCGAGTATTTAAACCTAAGAGGCTTACGCGCCAGCGCAAATTGGATTAGGCTCGGGTTTGGTTAATCGAAAGAGTGGCCGTTCACCTATCAGGTTAGCGATTTTCTTCCTATATATACATCGATTTTCGCAGCTCCCTCTTCCTTCTTCGATAAACTCATTAACCTCCTGCCACGTCTCAATACGTGCGCGTATTTCACGCCAATTAATTGATCGATGTAGGCGATCGAACTGGCAAAACGAATACCCAGATTACCCGGAAGTTCCGCGGGGGGTGCGCATTGTGCGTATCTCAATTGTCTCGAGCGACAAAAAAGCGTCCGGTGCCGTGGCTCCATTCGGAAATACTCGACTGTGAGAGCGAACAGGAGAAGAAAGCGCGCGTGCTAATTAATTAAGATGCCGGTGCGGATGTGTACGTGCTGCAAAGAAAGGGAAGAGAGGAGTAATTAATTAAACGTAAAAGCAACGCCTCTTATTCATGCCCATCTGGATGCTGCGCGCTCGAGAGCTTCAGGAGCGATTTTTATCGTTTGAATAAGGCGCTTTTACTCTGCGTTATTGTTTAGTTGGGCGTAATTGATGACGTAAATACTTGCTATTGAAATTAGTAAAACGAGCTTGGCAGGTACTTGAGCGTAGTCGCGTCTGACTGTACTCGAATTTTACTACTTACTTAGTACAGTTGCCTGATTTTTGAGCTGCGTAATTAATTAATTAATTATTATTAGAGAATCAAAATGTTGTTGCTTTTGGTAATACTCCAGCTTCATAGAATTTCGTATAACTTATGCAAAATTCTATGAAGCTAGAATATTACCAAAAAAGAAAACATTTTAATTCCTCACTCAACTTCATCTCTCCGATGTTCCAACAGAACTCGCGCCTCATCCGCAATTTCGTTCCCCGGCGAAGCGCGCGTAAATAATAATGAGAAAAATCGACGACGGCATCTGGTTCCTGCGCCCCTCCCCCTTCCCCTTTTCTGGCACGCTCTCGCGACGCTTGCTATTTCAACTGTATAGGAGCCGTGCGTGTCTGGTCTATCTATCTCCTCTTCTCAGCTCTCTCTCTCCTCTCTCTGTTTTCTCAGCGACAGAGGTGAAGCAGAACGGCTGCGACCCCGACGAAACGAGACACGAGATAGACGGCAGCGCAGCTGGCAGCAAGGCCCTCGTGCAATATCCGGACAACCTGAACCTGTCCGACCTCTACTACTACATACTGGCGCCGACGCTCTGCTACGAGCTCAACTTCCCCAGGACCCAGAGGATCCGCAAGAGGTGCGTATGTTTTTTTTTCACTTTTTTTGTTTTTGTTTACTATGGTATAGTGCTTTTAATTATTGTGGGAAGTTGGACAGCTCGTGTTTTGAGAGAGGTAAAAAGAGGAAGAGGAGGGAGGGAATAGAGAGAGAGAGAGAGAGAGAGAGAGAGAGAGAGAGAAAGCGAAAGGGCAGGATAAAGATTCATTTTTGAAAATTTTATTTGCGAATTAATTAATGGATCCCTTGTGAGCGCTTTTTTGGAGTTTAAAAAGCTTTCAAAAAGGTGCTTTCACTCACTTCATTCTCTCTCTCTTTTTCTATTTCTCTCTTTCTCTCTTCATCTCTTCCTTTCTTTCTCTCTTCACTTCTCTCTCGTTGTTCGTAATTAATTAAGCATCGCTATTATTCAGCCGCTTTTGCGCTGGATTTCGCTCTGTAAACTTTTTGTTTTCATAAAGCTGATTACTGTAATGCATAGCTCGCTTTCTGCGAGCTCAAAGTTTCTATTTCACCCCTTGCGAATAATTAAGTTTTTATAGTTGCACGAGATGTTTGAAAGATAAAAAAAAATCTTTGAACGAACTCAAATGATTTTAAAATAGCTTTTCTTTTTCTCCGTTGATTAAATGGACTCTTACAAACAATATTTATTGTCCCACTTGGAATAAATGTTCCGGTTCTTCCGAAACCCACCTCCAAGTAGAGAAACACGTTAAATCACACCCCAAAAATAACGGCTCAACCCTCGACGAGCACGTCCCTTTTTTTCAGTGTCGACCCTAGCACCCGCGCCCAGCGCGGCACTGCATACATCTCCATTCTTCGACCAAACGTAAAAAAAAAGAACCTTCCCCTCGGCTCACAGAGTGCCCCGTTTCTCCCAATATCAATCTAATCCGGTCTCTCGCTTTCGGCGCGAGGATAAACTGCGTTGATTGCGAGCTCCCCCGCCGCAATCTCGTTGTCGTCGGGTATCCTCCTCAAAAGGGGACGACGACGACACTGGAAGAAGAGGGCCGCTCGTAAAATTAGATTCAAGTGCGCGGCGGACCATTGTTGAGAAAATAGGAGAGAGAGAGAGAGAGAGAGAGAGAGAGAGAGAGAGAGAGAGAGTTCGGTGATGTATTCGCCTTTCTGTTTTAAGCCGTGAGCTCGCGCACTTCCGGCCGGCGTTCCGCTAGCCGGCCCGTGTCTAACGCCGTGAAATTTCATGGGCGGAATATCCACGTCGATGAATTCCTCCCGATGTAATTTATAATGCCTCGGGCGCCTTCTTTCATCCCCCTTGCAGCGCGCCCTGTATATATAGCAGGGACAGTGGAGAAGATAAATTCTCCTTTTTATCGCAATGAAACACGCGGAGCTTCTCTCTCTCTCTCCCCCTCTTCCTCTCTCTCTCTCTCTTCTTCTGAAATCTCAAGTGCGGAGCTCAAGTTCTGCGTTCCGTTCTCTCTCTTTCTCTCTCGGGGAGGTAGGGCATATATAAATTATTGCCCGACTGTGTATCCTTGAGGGGGAGAATCTTTATCCGCAATAAGTTTTGCGTTGAGTAGGAATAAATTTGGATGCGCTTCTGCGTGTTTCGCTATCTCGCGCCTCCTCCTCAACTCCCCCCTTCGCCGCCTTTTTTACGGCTCGCTTTCCTTTGTTTCCTCCTCTCTTATTTTGTGCGCTTTCTGCTTTCTGTTCCCGCAGGTTTTTAATCAAGCGAATTCTCGAGGTGGTCGTCGGATGCCAGGTGGTGATGTCGCTCTTCCAGCAGTGGATGATACCCTCGGTGAAGAATTCCCTCATACCTTTCAGCGTAAGTAA
Source organism: Eupelmus azureus (assembly GCA_030522685.1). Classification (NCBI taxonomy): domain Eukaryota; kingdom Metazoa; phylum Arthropoda; class Insecta; order Hymenoptera; family Eupelmidae; genus Eupelmus; species Eupelmus azureus. The sequence goes on from JAPYZA010007215.1 coordinate 15,811, forward strand.
ATGAGACACTTTTGCGTTTATCTTTCTGCGTTTACGGATGAATTCAAAGTCAAGTTTTTTTACTTTATTTTAAAATCGTTAAGCTGGCTAATTCTTGATTTTACATTTGTAAGAACGCTGGTATATGGTTTAATGTTTTCCACGTATTCATTAATACAAATATTGTACGTATTGAATGTACGTATTGAATTTATTTTATACATACGCTTTTTCGCTTTAGTAGGAAAATACATAAACGGATTTGTATCTAATATCTTTATGGGTTTTATCTTATTAAAATTAATGAGAGAATTCCCAAGCTGTTTGTTGAAAAATATTATTACTGCGAATATGAGCGGGATTATGAATAAGCGAGAGAGCAAACATAATATATAAGGAATAATCTTCTTTGCGATCGTCATCGCAAAAGGGGGGCAAAAAACTGAGGGCAACTCATAGACAGAAGAGGGCATAAACACGCCATATACAAACGTATTGCGTTTATCGCGATAATCATTTCCTGCTTAATTTTTCCCTCGTAAATATTATCTAAGCGCAAAATAATACATGCTGCTCATTTGAGCTTTTCCAATTTATGCTATTTCGAATTCGCGATGAAATACGTGCATCCCATTGTAATTGCAATTAAAATTAATTACTGAAATTGCTTTTATTAGCAAAGTTATAACTGAATATTGATAGTAATAATACATTATTTAGCTATTTTCACTGTTAATTAATCATAAACTTTACTGCATACTCAGTATAAATTTCCATTTTTAAACAAAATCAACATCCAATTACTTTTCCGTATATTTACATCATTAAAACATACGCAGTGGGATTTGCATCCTGCACGTTACGAAAATTCAGCCGCTCTTTTCGCATCAATAATTTAACAAAAATTTTAGAAAAATTCCCTTTATAATTAAATCCCCGACTTACAAATAAAAACGACAAAATCAAACGTCGCGCAACATTTTGAATTTCATCCCAGCTAAAAAATTCAAGAGCCGCATTAATCGCGCGTTCCAGTTAATCAAACGCTCATAAATCCCGCGCCAATATCGGCCCGCATCATAAAGAATACCTCCGAAATTAATCAGAGCCGCGTTACAACCACCCCGCCGAAAGATAGCTCCCCTCGCCGTATAACTAGATTATGAATAACTAATAGTCCCGCGGCCGTAACAACTAAGAGAAAAAAAGAGCCTGGAGATACAGTCCATCTAGGAGAAGATCGAGGTGTCCTGGCGGGCCAATTGGTCTGGCCGAGCGAGCGACAAATCGAAGCCATCAATCTTTCGGCCAAGAGCACAATGCCGCAGCTTTCGACAAGAGGGCTACGCTCACGCACGCGTCATAATGACCGTCTGGAGCGTTTCGGCTGCTCGTGGGTGAAGTTTCGCGCGTGTGCGAGAGGGTGGATTATGTGGCGTGCGCGCGCACGGTCCATCAGTTTTCATCTAGGTGGATCTGTTAAGGGTGCTAGATATGCTCGTGTACGTTGAGTTGGTGATTTTATTGGAGGTATTTAATTGCCGTTGTATGCAGTTAGAGGTAGCGTGCTGCATGGGTGTGATCATTTTTTTTTTTTTTTTTTGAAGTTTTTACGCGGGATTGCAGTGTGTAGTTGGGAGATTTTATGTGATGGACGTTGTCGAGATATTTTTGGATTTTATTTTTGAGCTGCTATATAAACAAAAATTATTGCAAGTTGGTAAAACATTTGAATTTAAGTAATTGAATCTCATTTAATTAAATATCAAAAACTCATCTCATAATATCGAGCACTTATTGTTAATATTACTTAACTCTTAAACTTCATCGGCCGTAAAATTAAATTCTTACAAGAAAAAATGTCTGAATAATTACAATTTAATCAATATCTAAATATTTCAGTACACAAAAACTATAACAACGTATAATGATAAAGACTTTTAATCCCCAGTAACTTCAATCTCGCTCGACCCGCGAATACCCCAAATTTTTGTAAAAATTCTTGCTAGCCGGAATCCGCGATAAAATGAAGACGGAAAAAGAGGAAAAAAATGAAAGAATAATTTGTCAGAATATAAATACGCCGACATTTCGTTCTCTCAGGCCGGTGACGAGGCGTGATGCGCCGAGCGCGGAAAAAAATGATGACAAACTATTCTTTTATTTATACACATATATATACACCGCAGCCAGCAGAGTTTAATCATTTCCCTCCCCGCCCGTCTCTGTCTCGTTCGCGCGCACCACAATGATAAAAGCGAGAGCGAAAGCCCGAATCGAACAAACACCCTTATCATTCTCCGTTTTATTCCGCGTCGTACGTCAAAACTGCTAATTAGATTCTCGTCCGGCGAAAGTTAAGACACTTCTTCTCGCGACCGGCCGCGATGATTAATAGATAACGTACGGGTAAGAGAAGTTGCGCGAGAAATTTCGCGCAGACAATGTCTGACGTTCGCTCTGCCCGGCTTTGTCGGCGCGGATATTTCGACTTAATAAAAGAAGCTAAATAATTCGTTTCGGCGATGTTGAGCACTCGGCCGGGCGCGCGCGGCTAGCATTCCTGCCCGATGAATTATCTAAGCGAATGAATGCAGCTCGGTTCATTCCGGGTTGGCGAGGTTGTACTTTATGAGCGCATTATGACTCGATTCTGTTCTATTGGGGAAGAGAGGATCGGATAATTAAGGTTCATAAATATTGCAGTAGGACTTATGGTATTGCTTAATTAAATTCCAATAGTTATTCTGACAATGTACGATAATGGTGATGATATTAATTTCATAAAATTTTAATTGTAATTAAGTTTTTACGATTTAGTGAAGATTTTACGATAATTATGTTACATTTGTCGATATGACGTTAGCAATATTTTTTCTTGACAGAAAATTATTATTTATTTTCTAATTAAAATTTATTTGATATCAGAGGATCTATATTCTGTAAGGCTAACGGTAGCGTTAAAATAGAATTGATGATTGATTTGATTAGCTCTTGTACGTTATTGTATTATTATATCTTCACTGTCATGTATAATAGTGAAAATAGCACAGGTTTTCATTTTAGACGCTAAAATGTTATCGTGAAATTTGAATTATTTACAACAGCATCTATAAATTGTTTTGCGAGAAATACGACCAACTGATATAGCATTCCGATAATACTTATTCCTATTATTCCTATTCTTGCTATTCATAGCACACAACATCTCCGATACGAAAATCACCTCACTAACTACATCCAAATACCCTCGACCAACCCTTTAAATGTTCTCATCCGCGATGGCCAGCGCTGCCATCGGATAATCGGTCGAAACACGCGTCGCCAACGCAATTCCAAGGCAGTAGCGCTATTCTCCGACTGAAGCATTGTGCGCGCCCGCTGCGCCGTAAACGATTTCGCGCTCGCAATCCACTTTCCCGCGCGAGCACGTCAATGTACGTATACAGGCGGCGCACAATGCGAGACGCATCGAGGTGTAAATACTTAATAACTCGGACGGACGCGGCGCGCGGGACTACTAATTGCGAATGCGCTATTTGGAAGTTTCCAACAATTCCGTGTATTGGCGGCTACTCCCCCCATCCAAGTCCCCTCTGGGCTTTGGGCGCCCACGAGTGCGTATAGTCGGAGAGCGCGGAACTGCAAGGGACTACTATTAACGGCCTGATGACAGCTGGACGTGGATTGTTGAGGTTCTGTGGATGTGTATGGATTGTGGCTTTTGAAAAGTTGGGAAGGTTTGGCATGAATTGTAGGTAGCAGGTATGGTCCCCTAGATTAAGCTTTAACTTAAATATTCGTATCACAGATATATTTGTTGGTTAAAAGACAACTCCACATTTTATAAATTCAAAACATTGCGTCGGTTATGAATATCCTTGAGTGTACAATAATGAAAAGTTATTACCTTTGATTATTCAGAACATATTTCATTTTCAAAAATAATTTCTCATATAAATTAATTAATTAATGTAAACTTCCTTGAATTTTCAATGGTTTGATAGAATTATTAAGTTAGTATATTAGGTTTGATAGAATTATTAAGTTAGTATATTAGTATGTTTGTACAATACTAAGCAAGTCTGACATCAGAATGTCATAAAATTATGAAACGAATATCAACTAAACTAATTATTTCCATTGGACTATCTTTTTATCCGCAGAGTAAAATTAAATTTAACAAAACATTTAATTTGACGAAGGATGACCATTTTTATCATGGAGATCGTGATGTTAATCTACTTAAATTGGACGAATATACAAAATTATAAAGTTTAATAACAGAAACATGAACACAGTAAAGCATCTAGTTTATACTTAGCGAGTATCCATCAATTATTTAAAAGATTAACATTTTATATTATTTTAATTTTAATCATACTTAAACAGTCTTCAAAAATGGTTAGCACACAAATTCTTATGTTAAGTTTTAATGGCATTATACTAATATAATGATTCTGCAAAATCATTGAAAATTCAAGAGATTTAAATTTATGAAAATATAAAACTAATAAGTCACTTGA
>JAPYZA010007216.1:0-10339 GCA_030522685.1 Eupelmus azureus
AAAATAAATAAATAAATAAATAAATAAATTTAAAAAAAAAAGATCACCATCATCACACATCGATTACTACACGATTGTCATTGTCGACGAAAACCTCATCGTAGGACCCTCCTACTGTACTACACCGTTGCAAATGGTAGAGGCAGCTGTTATTGTCATACACGCTGGTCCCGAATTTATATATATCGAAAGGAAAGAAATCTGTCTCCTATATATACTTTAATCCGCGTATTATATATACATATAGTGTGTGAGCGTGTGCGTCTGACTACGATATACGTATTATTATAAATACCGTGTGTGTTGAAAAGCGGGGGTGTAGCGACGGAGCGCGATTATAAAAATGCAACGGGGAGAGCTGGTATGTTGTGTGTACGCAGGCCGAGCGCGATCCCGCCTTCGAGGTGAATTTGGATCATAGATCTCATTAAACGCGGGCGTAGAAAGTATCGAGGTCGTATTATTAATGTCACGATAACAAAAAAAAAACAATGACTTGACGGTGAATAAATAAACTTTGCATACAAAAATAAACGATAACAAGCCCTTGTGTACGAGTTTGTCAACCTAGATCCTGTCTATTCCCTTTTTCATTGTCCGATGTATTTTAATTTAAGTTGCTTTACTTTGAAAGAATTATTATTTTTATATCTTTTTATTTACTATTACGTAGTATAAGATAAAGATTTTTTTCATTTCCATTAAAAATTGTTTCAGGATTTACTTTACTGCAAACATTGAATCGAATATTTATTTATTAATCCACTAATTGTTTTTAGTTCTTTTTAAATGTATTAAAACGGTTTTTAAATATTTCTTCCCTTATTATTTTTAGTTTTTATACAACTAGTTTTTGAACTGAATTGTATATTCCATTGGAAAACGTATTATTCTTCGTTTGAGGTAAGTGAACTTATTATTTTACCATAAGAAGCAGGAGAGAAATAAAAAAGCAAAGTTGTTTTAAGATAAAATGCACATTTTATTGACGTACATTAAATCGAGTACTATACTTGTAAATCTAAGAGTTTGCGAGTAACGAGCAGATAATTTCTAGTGTTTGATTTACTTATCTCGGTTTTCTAACTCATTCGATTATACGATTTTTCATTTTGTTACACATAGTATAATAAAGCTCGTATTTAGTTGCCTCCTACAAGTTTGTTTAAGGAGACTACAAATAGAAACATCACAAACAAGATTGTACGATGTAGAAAATTCGAATTTTTATAGTATTACAATAAATTAATATAAACATCGCAGTAAAATTAATGTAATAAATAACTACTCAAACTAAATAATTAATTAAACTTTGGCAGAAATTAAGTGACTAGTATTTCTTTGTCAATACTTAAACACATAAAAATGTTATTCTTAATTGATTATGAATCCATGACGATGAGAATGTTAATTAAAATATATAACTACGTATTTAGAGTCTAATAATTTGACTGTAAAAACTACCAAACGCATATTTTTTACAATGTGAGTATTAATGTAATTCTACGAGATCAGTCAAGGTTACGTAGAAATTATATTGGTAACCTTATACGTATTTTGAAACGCTAAAGTAGATCGAAATTAAACAAAGTTTTGCGGCCATCTTATCGTTTTTCTCTGATGGAAATTTTCTATGAAAAATTTCAGAATTCAAAAATCCTTTTTTTAGGAAATTTTGTTATATAGGATAATTTCATAAAAACTTTGCCTTAAAAAAATGTTTGCCATTTTTTAGATGATTAAATACTTTTTGTAATATATATAATATACACATTCATGAATTTCATTTCGCATCAACGAAACATACCAAACATTATCAACTACAACAATATAAAAACTGTAAAAATGAATACAATATCGTACACCTGTGAGACATATAAACAATTTTCAAATTGGTTGCATTATCTAAGGAACGTTATCGATTCTTATACATTCAACATTTTTTATTTGAATATAATTATCTTCTTTGATATTATTACTAAGCAGTTAAAAAATTAAAATTTGCTTCAGTATATAATAATATAATTAATTCAAATGTTTTTATGCGCATACTGTGCTATAAGAATTGTAAGGATCATTAATATTAATAAATTATAAAAATGTAAATCAGTATAAAAAAATTACATTTACAAAGATCATTGGAATAATATTTGAAAAGTTAAGAATTATTTTACAAATGAATAATTTTTAAGTTATAACACAGATAAATTATTATTTAATTTATTTAAAAGTTAATTCCATCCAAACTAGCTTTATATTTATACTTTCATTTGAAAAAGACTAGAAATGATGAATCAATCCGTCTTATTGCAATATAACAATTTTTGGATCATAAAAAGCCAGAATATTTGGTCTCATTTGATTTGTTTATAATTAAAACAAAAGTTAACGTGTAGTCTTGCGCATTGTTATTAGTTCAGACGGAAAAAGTGTATACTAAATGTCTACAACGTCATTCCTCTAGGTTTGCAGTGAGAAAGTCATGTATTTCTAAGCAGCAGTAAAAACGTTTTAGCAGTATAAATCCAGATTCGGTCAGTATCACACTTTTTTCAAGTCGTTATAGGTAAGCAGTTATCATAGTTGCATGGAATACAATTGCAGACACATACTAACGGGTAAGTTGCATTTATAGATACAGGCAGATATCTAATTAAGAAAAGTGTCTACTCCCAGCGTCTTCTTTTACAAAAAATTTCTCAATAACTATCGCAACCAAAGAACATTTTCAGCTCTATTTAAAAACGGATCGGAAAAAAGAAATGATAAACAACCAACTCTTAAAAAACTAGCCATCCGACATGTCAAAGATCCCATCCAACTTCTCAATTTCCAAACCATCCTCAAAGCGAGCCTCCTCAGAAGCCCTCTCTCAGAGAATAGCCAGTTTTCCAAAGGTCGATCCTGCCCGCATCCCCCCGTTTGTATAGCCTCGAGTTTAACGAGGCCCGTCGCGCCTAGATGGTCGGTATGTAGGTCGTTGAAGTCATGCTGCCCCTGAGCAGCGTGCAGTCAGGCGTGTGCTGGTTGAGGGAGTTCTTGCGCGACGGATGCTTGCGCAATGGCTGAAGATTCAGGGGCGGCAAGTTCGGGTGCTCGATCCGGGTGGGCGAGCTGACGCGCGGGCGCAGCGTGCCGCCGCCCCCGCGCACCGGCATCCCGTATAAGCCTTGAACAGAGAAAACTGCGCGGACGGATTAGGATTGTTGGAGATTTGGTGTGGCTTGGATTTTGTTTGTAATGGAGAAATTACGTATTTTAAGCCTTGATATGTGTCCTTATAGCCTTGTATATACACACACACACTGTTTCTATGAGTTACATGCTAAGTTCAGAATGAATTTTAATAAGTAAATCTTGGGAATTTTGATTTTGCATACAATTTTTTTGGCAATATCTGTGGTTGAGATAAAGAATCTAATTTATTAATGTTTTTGAAGCACAATTTTTCCATTCTAGTATGCGATGTGGCGAGCATTTTCAAACATTTTTAATATTTTCATTTATAAATTTTTGAAGGAAATTTAAATAGTTTGAAGAAAGAAAGGTATAATCTATTACGCCTATATAAAATTATAAAAGTTTCTGAAAATATCCAGTTATAATTTTTATTTGAATGAAATTGAAAAATGACATATTTAAACTTAAAAATTATTATGATTATTGTATAAAAATGTATAAAAAGTTATTTTCAAGAATCTTTTCAAATATCTGACACGATTCAGAAAGTGGTTTGAAATCAATCATGCAGCTATGAAAGCTACCTTTCACTTATACATATGTAATGATGAGAAAGACGGGAAAACACGACCTGCAACTCGAGATTGAACAACTACTTGTATTTCGCATCGTGCAAAACTTGATTTGAAATTCAAATATGAAAGTACAAGTGTATACATTAGTATAGAGAGATTTCTTCATTATAATTCTTCATTTTTTGTTTTACGATTTTATTTATATCTAATTAAAAAGTAAAGAAATAAAAAAGTATATTTAAATTATCACACATACTTGGATCGCAGGGCTCTAAAACATCCTCAAGTTGGTAGTATTCGTTTTTCATTGAAAGCGGCTCTTCGTAATCGACAAAAGCCGTATTGTCGAAAGCCTTCTCATCCTTCGGCCGGGTCAGAACAGGCGATGGTGCAGGTGGCTCAGTGTACGTCTATAATTAGAACAGTTTACATTATTCATGAAAAAGTTGCATTTTTTAAATACACATATACCATCGTATTTAATACGTTCAATGTAACAAAGAATGTATAACCAAGTTACAATGACATGCGTAAGCAAAGCTTAATACGATTAGCGATCGCGATACTCGCATGCCTTGGATTAAAAATTTTTTTTAAGTTTTGTCAAATATTTCATCACTATTCATATGTATACGTCACACATTATCAATTTCTGGGCAATATACAATGCAGACTTTTTCCTTATCCAAGCACATACATAAAATAAAATAAAAAATATTTAATTAGTTCAATTCAATGAATTTGCAAATGATGTGAATTTTTATCGTAAAATTATTTAATTTTCTATCTAAAAAATATTAATTTTAATTTTAAATGAACGTGCTTTTGTGAAAAACAGTTTAGCCAAATTATTCTTATTCTTTGAAACAAAATGTCTGTAAATTTGTTTTAAAAGAATGAAGCAAGCGCTTATAGGATTCATTTTAAAATATACTTAAAATGAAAACAAAACTTCAAAATATTGAGTGCAAAATTTTTAAATATAGCATTATTTAGCACACTTAAAGCTTATAAACATTCTGAATCATACAATCCAGATGAAAATTGAACAATTTTAAAGCAGAAGAATATAAGTAAAAAATAAGGAGCAGTTTCAAAAACAGAATTTCTTAGACTCCAGATTGTTACCTAGCATATGTGCATTTAACAATAGCCAACATAAAATTCACTCGTAAGTTCCGAAATAAATTCTCTGAAAAAAATCTACTTTTGAAACTCTGCATCCCAGTCTTACAACCATAGGCAAGAAACCATGATAAATAGATAATAAAGATAAAAAGAATAATCCGTGCTGACAGTCCTAATAGCGCTAGCGGTGGGCTCTTACATCCGAGTAGAATGACAAATAAATTGTTGGAATTGCCTTGAGGTTTACATGTTCGGTCGGGCTCTCCGAGTAGGATCGCTTGTGATGATGCTGGTGGTGGTGATGATGATGGTGACCCAGACTCGTCACATAAGAGCCAGGAGGCGGTGGGGGCGGCAGCTGCCCATTACAGCCGATCGTCTCGTAGGTGTGCTCCTCGAGGTAGTGCCTGGTCGTGCCTCTAGGTGTCAGCGTCGCCCACATGACCCTCGAGTCCTGGAGCGAGTCCTGCTGGGAGCAAGGATAGAGGACGGCCTCGTTCTGGAGGCGAACGACGGATTTGCTGGATAGGCAGGGACCACCGCCGCTCGTCGTCGTTGTCTGCATGCCCGAGCTGGCTGTCGAGGTCGACAGGGTGCTGTTCTTGTTGCTTCTGTTACTGCATTGAGACGCATCGTCGTTAGATTGGTTAACATCGGGGCTCCTTTGGTGGAGAGAGAGCGAGAGCGCACGAGAGAGTTTTTGTTTGTCCGGCGTGATCGATCGAGATTTACGACAGACAGAGACACACAGAACACAGAATACACCAGATTACGATCAGGACAATGATGTGAGGTATAGTGTTTCATCTCTTTTTCTACTTTGTTTTCTTTGTCTTTCGATCTTAAAAATTTTCGACTTTTTGAATTTTAAGTTTTATTATGCAATAAGATGCTTTTTGTAAACTTGCAACAATGTCACTTCTTGTTTCAAGAATTCTCAAAAAGTGTGTCAAATTTATAAAGTTACTAAAGTATTAACATACTTGTTATAAGAAGCCAATTAATTTCATACAAGAAATTATGTTATATAATAATGTGCACGTGTATAAAATAAGCGAGAAAATAACTACTGCCAATGTATGAAAAAAACATCAATCAATAATATACTTACAATTTACATTTTATCAGTAGTGTTGCCAGTATAATTCCAATAAAAATGACGCCAATGCACGATGATATCAGCACTAAAAGCCATGTATCATCGAATACTGTACCTAAACAAAAAATATATAAATATTCTTTTATAGAGTTCCTTAAAGATTGTTTGTTTATAAATGAAGTAGATAATCTAATAAAATGTTTTTGAAGTAGTACTTTCAAAATTTCAGATAGCCACCGTGAATTCATGTGACTTTGAAATGAGTAGATTGAAGTATAAGATATTCAAAATGATATATGATTTTGAAAATTTACAAATTAATTCTTCGGAATTTCAGATATTCGAAGTTTTGATTATTAAAAACGTCACAGTTATTATCTAAGTTTTAAAAATTTATATCATATTATAAAAAATATATTGTATTAAAAAAACCTGCACAAATTCTTTATGAAAAATAGATAGAAAAGAATAAATTTATTTTAATATCAATTTATCCTTCAATTATTATATCAAAAACGCATATAGATATAGGAGATATTGTTAACACTAATAGTCAAAATTTTAATTTTGCCTACGACCATAACATCAAAGCAAACATTTGAATAGTCTCTATTTTCCAAAAGCCCCCTTCCTTACCCTATACCCCAACTCTCCCAAAAACCAATCACCCATCCCATGTTAACAAAACCGTTTAGCTCACCCACCTTTGTTCCAGCCTCCTCCTCAAAACAATCCAAAAAACCTTCAAAAAAACAGGCCCGTTAAACCATCTCATAAACGCAGCCTCACGCTCTCCTACAAACAACCGTCCAGCCATCTCCTTAAAAAAAAAAAATCCCCCTGCACAATGGAAGCTGCGCGGGGGGTTCGGAGCCCAACAAAAAGGGGAGCGCAATCGAGTCAGACACGCAGAGGGCGCGCAACAATAGTCGAAGGGGATGAGTAAAACCCGCTTCTGTAGAAGCTTACGTATGCGTATGTATATATACTGCACCTTGCTGCGGCATCTCGACGTACTGCACCCCCTCGGCGCGCCACTCGCACGAGTGCTTGCAGGGGCTGCTGTTGAAGTGCTCGAGCAGGGGTAGCCCTTCGCCGCCCGAAGACGAGCCGAAGCCAGGGTAGTAGTCCGAGGAGTGGACGAGGAAGGCAGGCATGGGCGGGGGCGGCAGCCGGACTATCATGTCCGGCGGCGGGCCCAGCCCGCAGAGCGAGCACGGCGACTCGGCCGAGTCGTTCACGATCATCGTCGCTGCCACTTGCGCGTCCGCCGTCTGGAAGAGAAAGTTGATTTTTTTAGAGGGGGGTGGTGGGTGGTTGAAGGGTTGGGAGTTTGAGGCGGTTTATTGAGCCGAGTCTAGAATTATGGTTATATTATTACATATGATTATGTGTAATGAACTACACATAATTATATAGTTCTTGCATTGGCTTCCTTATACAAGTTTTAGTCGAAGCCAAAAGTTCCAAAGTTCCGAAGTTCGCGTGTATATTATTACCCAACAAAATGCATTATTAATCGATCGAGTCAACGAGTCTCTAGATATAGTCCATAAACTTTTTGTCGCCTCGCAACTTTTGATCTCTTTTGTGCGCGTCATAGGGTCGCTGATGGATTTTTCATGAGAGAGCGCCGGAGTGAGCTTATTATAGAATGTTTGCGCGCTGCTCTTCTTTATGCAGCGAGTGCTTAGGGCTCGATGCGGAATGTTTGTACAGAGGGTCGAAAAAAATGGTTTGTATGTTTAAAAGCGGCCGCGTGCGTGGGCTTTGTGGAAAAATATTAATGTTCTCAATTCTTTGGCGTGTTGGTGTTGAGCTTAGTTGTTAGGTGATATTTAATTTTCGCCTGTTCTCTGTCAGCAAACTTGACATTTGCGAGAAATATATGTGTGACTAATTGTATTATATAGATGTAAATGCGGATTGTTGCTATGCGCATTCGAATTAGCGTAAATAATCAATTATTCGTATATAATGTACATTAAAACTGCATATATCTGCAAGGAACGATCCACTGTACAATATTTTGAATTTATTAAGTATTTACATAAAAGTTTCGTTGAATTTACAGTGTGATAGCTCCGAGAAAGATTTTAAAACAAACGTATGCCTGTTTTGGCTTTTCAAAACGCACATAAATCTCTCACAAGTCGTTGAAATCAACATAATGGCTGTATGGTGACATACTTCAGCGGGGCTCTACTCTTCTGACGTCGCGTCTCGGTTATTTTTAAACTGCGAGATGTCACTGTCTTCTGTACTATTTACGAATAAAGCGAATTCCCAGTAACATCCGTTTAAGTTATCATAAAGTACATATGAAAATCCGGATAAATTTGAAATTATTCCTTTTTGGTAGTATTAATTTAGTCCCTGCTGAGGAAGATGTCTCAGCTAATTATCGTTCTTTTTGGTCTTTTTTATACTTTTTTTATACTTTACTAAATTTATTGTTACGGTTGAAAAAAATTGATTTATAAAGTACAATAATGTATAAAAAAAGACAAAAAAATACAAGAAAGTACGAAAATGGATAAATAAGTACAAAGATGAACAAAAAAGTGGGATAATGTGCAAAAAATGTAAAGAATTATAAAGTAGTATTATTTACATGTTTAAATAAACACTGTTATAAAACCAAGAAAATGAAAAAGTTAATTTTAATTGATCGATTATTTACTTTCAGTCAAAAGCATCAATGCAGCTAAATTATTTAATCCCGTAATAATATTTCCTATATTTTGTAGATGTGTTTACATTTTTTTCTTTGATTCACATCCGGCGTTCTTTTTTTATCAACAGAGAATAGCACAGTTCCTCATTAAACCCTAAATTGTCTAATTATTGATTTAATTGTAACATCTAATTGGACCCTCAGTAAAGCACAGTTAATGAAACCCACTATATCAAATCAAATTAATCAAATGCCTCCTCGTAAATACAAAAATAATCCACCTGCGACTTAACAACTCCGCACATATACAATATTTATCGCATCTTCAAAACAGTCTTTGCATCACATCCACCAAAAGAAAATCACCACACACTCAAACCCTCAAGAAGCTTTCCACCGCCTAAACAAAATAATCCGCTCGCCACGAATTTATCTCCTCCCACAAGCACCGACAATAAAACCCAGCTAAAAAAAAACACCTCGCGCACTCCACTCTCCCGCATACAAACCGCGTCCGCGAACGCGCGCACAGGATTACGAGACACTTGTCGTATCGCGCACTAAAACTCACAACATCCCAACTCACCACCCAACCCACCAGCTCTAATCAAAGCTCGAACAGCCGCACAATCCTATCACCTCTCCTCACAAGAAAATCGTCACAATCACAGAGAGCTAGAGAAAAAAAATGGCCACTAGAGAAATATCGAGCTAGCAGCATCCACCTACCATTGCGCGGCGCAGCCCCTTCGGAAGAGTTATGCCGACGAGCTGCTCTCCTCGCCGGCAGCGCAGTAGTACAACGACTCGGGGGAGGCTCGCTCCTTCTCTCTCTGACTCCCGCTTTTCTAGACCACATCTGCGGCGCAGGCGCTGCGCTGCCACGCGACCGAGTATTGAACCGCTGCGCGCGCGGAAAGCGCGCAGGCCTATATATCCCCCGTGTGTTCCACATCTATAAGCCCACGGCTCTGTGTCTACACGCACGCTCGTGGCTTTGTGCGCGCGCCTGTGTGTATGTATATACATACACAGTAAGCGCTCGCGCGCGCCCCGTCGAAAATCCCATTAATTGGGCCCCCTCTCCGCTGTGTGTATACTCCGGCGGCGCGTCTGGAGCAGCTGCGCTGCTTTTGTGAGCTGCTGCAGAGATGGATTAATGGCTTACGGCGCAAGCGAGCGCCGGGACGATAAAATTTTGGTGCATGCACGCGCTTGTACGTATATACACATGTCGGGTGCACATACACAGCAGTCGACGCGCAGCGCGATGCAGCTAATTTCGGGAAATTGAGATCTGGAGGCGATGATAAATCGTTGCGTAATTGGGGCCCGAGACGCGTGCCAGCTAGGCGAGCGGCTTTTTCATCCGGTTTGAGCTTTTATAATTGGATGTTGTGCTGGAGGGAATGTGTGGATATGGCTTTTAACGGAGGGATGTTGCTGGTTTATGTTTACGGGGTTGCGGTGCGTGTTTTTGGGATGTTTTTTGGATGGATGCTGGAGGGATCATGATTTAGTGGGATTTTTTTAAGCGGCTCTGTCAATTAAAATTTTAGCGTTGGGGAGCGATATTTATGATACTAATTTCTCTTGTTGTGTATACCGCAGGTATATCATGTTGAGTGAAATAATAAGGAGCATAAATATATAACACTTAGAGATATAGTTATAAACAAT
>JAPYZA010007217.1:0-10338 GCA_030522685.1 Eupelmus azureus
CAGTATATACGTGGCCAGCATGCAAGTCAAAAGCAAACGCTTTACCCGCGCGTCGACAAAGAAGCAGCACCAGCGGTAAAAGTCTGAGCGCGACTTCTCGACGATGCAATTTTCTCGGACGAGCGTAAAGCACAAAGCGTAAATGCAGTTACGAGGGGATCCGTGTGAGCTCCAGCTGCCGCCCAATTGAGCTGGAAATTACGGGACAATCTTATGCGAAATATGAAGCTTGTTGTCCTTTCGTGTCGAGCGAGCGCTATTCTTTTAAGTCCGATTGTTCGCGGGGAATGAAGGAGAATTTTTGTTTCGTAATCAAAATTCTAATTTTGAAGAAAAGTACTTGATTTGGGTTTACGTTTAAATAATATTTGAGATTTTCCGGTTGATTTGGAAAGTACGAACTGAATTGCAATCAGAAAGATGAAAGTTTTACCGTCATTTTTTTTTTATTCTAGTATTTATGTTATTCATTTATTCATTATAATATCAGTGTCACCTTATTGTTTTTATTCTTTTTTATTACATTTTTTAAGAGTTGCATTTATATTTTGAAAAGAATAGAAATATCAATTTTATATGAAAATATGCAACTTCATAAAACTCAATAATTTTTCCAAAAAAAAGAAATTTAAATAACAAAATCAAAATCAAGCTGAATCCTCATGGAAAAACACTCGCATTTCAATAACGAAACGCACCAGCCGACAATATCCCATATCGTTCGAAACCCATACTCAGCGTCATTAATTTCGTCATAATGAATCGCCTCTGCGCGCATATCCGCTTCGCGCAAAGGGAGCAAATAAAAAGCTTTATAGCAGCAACGAAAGAAAGCTCGCTCACATATGAGAAATTCGCCAGCGCAGCAGAGCTGTCACGTCACACAGAGCCGAGAGCGAGTTTTGCATCTGACTCGCGTCAAATTAAAAAATCGTAGCGTCAAGTTTCACATTTTCCAGCTCGCGAGTGGGGGATCCATCTGCATTGTTCTCGTGCGACAATTTCGCGTGCCAAATGACAGCGCGCCTAAAAAGAGAGGTGCAATCGCGTAATTCGGGGAAATGCAAGCGTGGGAGAGAATCGGAAGTGGGGAAGGATAGATCGAGAAAGTAGGAATTTTGGAGGGAATTCTAGTTAAATTTATCGAGGCTGAAAGTGTTATCGAACAAATTACAAAGGGAAGCTAGCTTTTTACTCACTTTTGCAATTAGGCTGACTTACTTTTTTGTTTGAATAAGGATAGAGGATGAGCATAAGAATGTAGTTGTGTATAAACAACTTTATAATAGGCTTTCGCAACATTTTTTTACATAAAAATCGACACTAAAATTTTTTTGATAGAATTTTTTTTTTACAGTTTTATATTTAAGTTTTAATCTCTGTTTTCCACATACGAGTACAATAATTTTAAAAATTTTGAACTTTAATTAAGTTTTTGAATTTAAACAAAATTTCTTAAAATATTATTAAAGTTGCTATATTCCTAGTAGATGATTTAGAAAAAGTTTATGTATTGTCCAGTATCTCTTTCATGTACCAGTTAATCATTGCATAATTGTTAGCTTTTCTATTAACTGCAATGTACAAAAGATGTATGCTAGAATTCTACTCTAATTTAATTATGAATTTCAAGTCTTTACCAAAATTGTTAAAAGTATCAAGAGTCGTGTTAATTTTTTTTTAAATCATCATAAATATATTACTTATACAAAATAATGTAATTTCCTAAAGATTCGAATAAGAAACTTTACTCCCCCTTGTGAGCATTTACGATTTGTTAATAGAATTTATCATTAAATCGTAAAAAGTTTGAATCAAAAGAGATTCTTGTTCAGCAATGTATTGAGTTTTACGCGGGTCATCAGACCCATTGATTCGCAAAGCCGTTTGATAAACTGTCACTTATCTTCAAGAGATCCCAATAATTGATTGACGCTTCGCCGAATAATCATCGTGGGCCATGATCAAGCACCCCTCCCTCTTAATTCCCTATCGGTTTTCGCTCCAATGCACAGCCTGCCGATCCATCCAAACCTTTACAAAATTTACGCAGCCCAACGATAAAAATACTCTCTGTGTCGTATCTCCACTCTCCGAAATCCCATATTATTGGTTCGGCGAGTCCATAGATACAGCCCCTAAGCCTGCCGGTCGGATGCAAAAAAATAGGTCAGTGGCGCATTTGAATCTATCGAATGAAAGTTTCAGCTCCTGCCAAGTGGCGCACTCACAGGCGCGCACGATAACGCAGCCCACCCCTTCCCCTGGCTTATTTACGAGCTCCTCGATATAGAGTCGGGCGTGCTCTGCACATTTATGGCATTATGCGAGCGCGCGGTCGTTGGCTCGTAGTTGCCGCTTCTCTCTTGTCGCGGAAAGAAAATAAGGAGGAACGGCGCGCGAGCGCCTCGGCTTTTTATCGCCTCTGGAGATCCCCTGTTACGCTTGCGCCTGTATGGGCCACTCGCGCTGCCGCAACGCGCAATTGCCGCGGTGGAAGGGAATTTTGAGATTGTTATTGGCTGAGGGATGTCGCAAGGTGATTCTGTTTTAGGTTGCCGCGCGTGGTTGTGTCGCAATTCGAAAGACAAGCGAGCGGTCAGGTGCTTTATGATTTTATGCTCTTTGAAAGAGTTCGTGATGATTTTATGTAGAACTTTATATATTTTTAGAAAAATGATTTGATGATATGAGATTCTATAAATTTTTTCGTACTCCTTAGAACGTCTGTACCCCTTTTTAAGGATTTAAGTACATCATTAAAAGTGCCTCGTTTAATTTGTATCAATATTAAACTAATATTATTGTAATATATTCTTCAACAACAAAAATTGAGTAAACTATTGGATTTTCCATCTGCATAAACTAAAGAATAACTGATTAGAAAATTTGGAGGAACAAGCAAATTATATCACCATCTTAGCAATATGCAACGCAGTAAATTTGGCATTGGTCACCGTAAACACACTTTCATACCCACATCCTTGGGACTAGTCGTATTCCTTTCCTTCCACTTCGCTCGCGACCAAAGAAGAAGACGAAAAAGAAGAAGAAGAAAAACTTTTTCTTGCCGGACGGATGAAAAAAAGCAGACGACAGTCGGAGAGCTCGCGCGTGCGCGGCACAATGCTTCTCAATAAAGCAGGATATCCGGAGCGATTTCCAGGCGCACTCGACGGAGAATTAGCGGCGCCGCTGTTGAGAAGGTGCGTCGCCGTCTCATTGTGCGCGTGCGGCAAGAAGAGGAAGGGACGGGCGATAATTCGCGATGAAAAATGGAATTACCGAGAGCGCGAGGCTTCCGTCGTGGCTAAGGTGCGAAGTTATGGTGTGGTGGACGGTTTGAGGATTTTTCTCTTTTATGTGGATACGTTGAGCTGACTGTGGTTTTTTTATTTTAATTTTGAGTGTTGAAATTAATGGTTTGACAAGTAAACTGCAACGAAATCTGGTTAAATGTTTACATTCTATTTTAATTTGCATGTTTTTTTTCTGAATATATATTCGTTAAATAAGGATTTAATAAAAACGAATATATTGCCTTTGTATTTTCTTTACAGAGTTGCTATAACAATACTATCAAAGCAGTGAGCTACTTCATACAATTAGAAGTACCTTTCGAAGGCCGTGCCACATGCTTCTCAAAAAGAAAAAAAATTGTAAAAAGCAGAAAGGAAAACAAGGCGGTCGGGGTGAGAAAGCTTGCTCGGCAGTACGTGGAAATCGTGCCAAAGAGACAGCTAGGAAATGATATGAAAATAAGGGGGATCCTCGCTCATTGTTCTTTCAACAATCGCTAATAAAAAAGAAAGAGAAAGGTAAAATAAGAAAAAAAATTTTGAGCAACGAAAGAAGAGAGCATAAAGTCCTGCCAACTTCAACGTCGCGCGTATATCTCGTCACGTGGCCCGCGCCGCAGCTGGGCAGCGAGGAAAAAACCTTATCAAGCTCAGAGAGGACAGCGAGAGCCAGGGACATTATCTATGCATAATACGCGAGACAAAGAGTAGCTCGCGCAAAAGAATGCTGATTGCGCCATCCCCCCCTTGCCCCATCCTATTTCGAATGCAAAAATTCGCTAGCTTGCATATCATGGCGTTTTTGCCTAGTGTGCGATACCGGACTCTCATGCCGGTTTCTTTTTGGCTGGACGCTCGACACGGAGAGATAGGGTGGCTGAATGAGTCTGTGTGAAAAGGAAGGCGGAGAGGGAACTGTGTTTTTGTTTGGAGACGAGGGCTTTGAATTATGCATGATTTCTTTGTAAATTGTCATTTTGGAGTGGCTGGAATGAAGTGTCTGATACGCTTGATGTAAGACTGGCGGGTAATTGAGTTCAGGACCAGGGAGTGTACAGAGGGACGGAGTAGTCTATTTTTTTTCGAGTGGTGGAAGAGTGGCTTCTGGGAAAAATTTTAATTAGTTGGCAGAATTATTTAAATTTAGTCAAACAACAATAAAAGTCTTATTGCAAATATATAGAAGTGATTTAGAGTTATTTGTATATTTGACTACTTCAGCTATTACATATTGAATTTTAATAAGTATTTGCAATAAAAAATATCAAAATTCAGAGCAAAATAATACTTTTGCATTAGAAAACGAATTGAAACAGTAGTGAAATAAATTTGAAAAATTAAAAAATGAATTTCGACGAATGTTTGTACGCACTTTTTATGTAAAAAAAATTGCATAGCATATGAAATACCAATTTTTCCAGCGCGCTGGAAGATTTAATTTTTCTGAGAGAATTTCTCGCGTAAGCACACGTCGATAAATTCATTTAATTTTCAAACGTACTTTTCAGTAAAACAGAATAGTAGTAAACAGTAAAAAATAGAAAAAATAATATTTATGAAACTTTATGTTAACTGTGATAGCTGCACCATGCATAAAATGTGGAAGTAAAAAGCTCTAACATCAAAGAAATTGTTGATAATTTAAAAAAGAAAAATAATTATATTAAATTTTCAAAAAATAACAGAATTTTTCCTGCTAAACTGTAACTTGCAAACCACCAATGAGTATTCATAAAACAGCAGCCTAACGTAAATGTTGTCCTGCATATCTCAATTAATAAGCGCAGTCTCCCCATCAAAATAATTCCACTTCCAATCAAGTCTAACCGCCTCAACTTAAACTCCCTCTTCCCCAGCGATTATCCCCTAAAAAATCTCAAACACTTCAGCGTCCCGTCAAAAAAGTTAATACTCCCCCGGCGCAAAAAGTTAATACCCTCGGTCTAGCGTGACTTACGCGTCCTCTGAAAGCTCGCCTCCCTCGCAATTCTTTTTCTCCAACTCATTTCGCGTCGCCGAGGCGTCAGCGCCGGCACGTCGCGCACTTAAAGCTCGGCCCTCGTATAACCCACGCGTTTTCCCTCTCTCTGCCTCTCTCTTGTCCAATGGCGCACGGATTACAATGCATAAAATTGTAATACCGGGCCCTGGCCTCTCCTACGGCTAATCCATGGAAGAGTTGAGCTCTCGACCTCTCCACAGAGGGCTTTGTGAGCGCGCGAGTGACATCTGTTTCCTGGTGCGCTGCTGTGGTTGGGGGTATATACGACGCGAGGTTTAGCCGAGGGAGCTAAGAAGCTTTCGACGGGGCTATTTATTGCACTCGGTACCGAGCGCCGAACGCTTAATGCTCTGATGAAGCTTTTAATTAGGATTTGGGATGAAATGGTATGCTGCGAGATGTGGAATTTAGGGAGAGGGAGAATGATGGCTCGTTTGGTTTGTCAGGTGGATTTGTATTAGAAATATTGTAATTTTTGATAAATTGAAGTGAGAGCTTGCATTAGTTTAGTATAAATGATATACTAATGAAACTGCATATATACAAGGTGAGTCATTTTAATGTACCAGGCGAAATATTTCCTAATTGTAAGATACGCTACCTATGAAAAAACATTTTAGACAAAACTTGTCATGGACTGTGGGGTTCATCTATCTGTAATAATGGCCTTGGACTCGAGACTAATTTTCAGTCATTTGAAGGTCAAGGACATTTTATAAAATGGGAATATCTATTTTTGACACCGGATTAGGAATGAGCGGGAAATTTTATGTCTGAAATGATATTTTCAAAATTTTTTTAATGACCTTCAAATGACCTTGAAAAATGACCTCAAGGTAAACATTTTCGAGTTCGCAGTCACATTTCAGTTTGATATGTTTTATAAAGGTACCTTTACTACGATTATTCAATCAGAAAAGTCAAACAGATAGCTACCATAGAGATTTTTAGCATTTCACCTTGAAATGACCTTCTCAAGGTAACTAAAACAAATTTGAAAATATCATTTCAGACGTAATATTTCCCGCTTTTTCCGAATCCGGTGTCAAAAATAGGTATTCCCATTTTATAAAATGACCTTGACCTTCAAATGACTTTGAAAATTCGTCTCGAGTCCAAGGCCATTATTACAGATAGATGACCCCCACAGTCCATGACAACTTTTGCCTAAAACGTTTTTTCATAGGTAGCGTATCTTAGAAAATATTTGGTCTGGTATATTAAAATGACACACTGTATACAAATTTTGGATTTACAAGTAAATAAACAGTCGCAAGTCGTTAGAAAAATATTCTCATTTCACAGTTAAGCGAGCAATGTAAACACATAGCAAAAGGCATTAACAGTCAGTAACTTACAGTTAACCACTTTATCCTAACTAAATATCGTTCAAAAACACGACGTTTATTTTTTCATAACCAACACCACACAAAATTGCCCTCAACGAGCAACCATCAGAAACAAAAATCCTTAACAGCCCCGTCTTGCTCCGATAATTCTCCTCGCTCCGCATCCATTCGCCGCCCGTACACTCCCGGAAAAGCCGTGCGCGTCGTGTCGTTAGCTCCAGCTCGCCGCCTCCCGTCCACGGGGCTGCACAGCTACGTACGATCAGGCTCGCGCGATTTGTCCTAGGCCCGCGATTTCGCAGCGACGGCGGCGGCGCACAAGCCAGCGGATTAGCTTTATTGCGTCTCGCCTAAGCGCCCTTCGACGTCGAGTCGTTACGAGCCGGCTCTCGCGCGAGAGAGTAGGCAAATTGCGCTGGCTTGTGATAAAGAGGAGGAGGGTGAGCTCGATCGGCATGTAAAGGGGGAGTAGGATGGGGGTGGGATGTGGGATATTGTTATTGAAATGACGGCTGGTGATTGAGTTGAATGTGTATACGGGCTTGTATGGTTATGACTGCGTGGAAATTTTTTTAAGGAATGATGAGGGCTTTGGTAGGATGGGATGAGGATGAGACGAAGGTGTGGGTGATTCTGGTAAGTGTATGAGTAAGGACTTCGTTGTGCATTCGATACAGATTGAGGGTGGATGGATTTTGGTAAAATTTAGAATTAGATTGGAAAAATGAAATGTCTATTAATCGGGATACACGTACTGTAAATGTTTTTGACTGGGTCTTAATAAATAGTATATTTTGATACGAGTGGCATAAGTAGCACTTTACTCCGTGACGTGCAGCGAAGGCGCTAAACGCTTCACAAAGTATTTTACCATGAAGTACTACTTATTGCATGAGTATCGTACTATATTGCATAGCACTGTCTAGCATAAAACCACCGTCACGCGTATCCGTACTATAAGCAATCCATTTTTGCAACGTTTAATTAGTGTCCAAGCTTAGCTAGGGCGATAAGCACGGTGCAATAATGGACTATTTATGCCACGGATAGGCGTGACATAAGCGTGGATTAATAATATATGTTTCATTCATACAAATTAATATACTAACTTAACACTTTGGAAAACTATTTCTAACTTTTTTTTTGTTTATTTTATGATGATGATAAATTGAAGTTTAAGTATTACGTTACATTTACTATCTGAAAGCATTTTAATTACCGTCATTCATTCAATAATCGCATCGTTAGAGTCAGTCATATACTCATGCACATATAATAATATTACAGCGAATTTCTATCGTTTAAATGATATTACACAGTCTATGAGCCATTAATTTGATTTGTGCATGGATCAGAGCGCGTTTAAAACCATTCGACTGTATCATTTACAACTACGGCATTCATTTGCAATAGCAATCCAAAACAATGATTGAATATTCAGCTATTCTCTAATGGAAATAGATTCTCTTATCTATTTCGTAGGCATCTATAATTAAACCACTGAAATTAATCCATAGTCCATCTAAAAAAATCTTCATTTTAAAAAAATCTCAGAACACAAACCCTCCCTCTCGAAACTAAAACAATCAGCCTCTAACAAGCTCCGCAAAAACAATCAGCCGCAGCATCCCATCGTCATCATCGAACGCATCCCCTGCGCCCAACAATGAAATCCACTCTCCGCATGCAAGCCGCGTCCCGGCCCTGTCTACCATCGGCCCAGACCCACGAAAACCACAGCCTCCACCTCAAGAACAATCGGGCGCACCTCCGGGCCGGGAGGCCAGTGCACGCGTAATGCCTACAGGCTCTCCAGCGCACAATCGGCATTCGATGTAATTAACGATCGGCGCGCTGTTTTCGCTCGCTGCATCTGACTCGCTGATGGCGGGCCCTCGCTCCTACTTAGTCATGCAAGGGCGTTTTGTCGTCTTCGGCCGGCGCGCGAGCGGCATTGATTGAGCCCTCCATTGTGCCGGTTCGACGCAATTATTCCAACTCCGCGCGCGCAGTTCCGCATATATCGAGAGAGAGAGAGAGGCAGGGAGAGAGATAATAATCCATAATTCACGCGCACAGCGATCACTCGTATATATCGACACGACTCTTCGCTCACAAAGCGGCCGTCTAACCGCGACACATTGTTTTGCGTTTGGCTGGCCTGTAATGAACGAAGCTCTTAGCCGAGTGTATAGGCAGCCATTGTCTATTGTGTTTTACGGAGCGCCAGTGCGCGCGAGGAAAGAATGGCAGCGCGACGTGAAAAGGGACGCGCTCGCGGAGTGATGAGAGCGCACGGCGATCTTGATTATTTCAAGAGCGAACGAGCGCGAGGTTCTCTTTTTTTTGTTCGTCGACGCTTGGATTTTTTCAGATTGGTGATCGCGTTTTTGTGGGGCGAGGTATAGTGACATGGATTTTCCCGTTTTTCATCGCAATGACGTCCGTTATTTCTGGATATTACGTGTATGGATTTTATATTTTTGCGACCGTCTTGTTCTCCGTATCTAATTTTAATTTAAAACTAAACCATCTCTTTTGCAAGACGCTTACGCTCACAAGAGTTCACGTTCGGGGAAAAAAAGAGGTGACGCTCAAAAGCGGGCGTTAAGGCTACTTTAAATATGCATGCCTGAAACAGGCCCGATAAATCTTGAATTCCACTGAAAAATACATGAACCCCCCGCTGGCATTGAAAAACGCAAATCAGAACCCGATCGAGTGACTAAAGCGCTACATCAATGAATGCGTCGCTGCACTGGCTATCGGAACGCGCGGAATGCGGAATTAGAAGCGATAAACAAAGCTCGGCCGCGAGACGGACTTGAGTAAGCTCCAAGGAAGCTCAATTAGGGATGCGGCGGCCCAGCTGAGGCTTATCGATCTCGAAATACAATCGGCTAATGGAGATGAGAAGACGACGTGAAAATACAAGCCGAATCCGTAGGAGCTGTATGTAAGCGAAGTAAAATCGATACAGCCGAGGCGGCGGGCATCTCGAGCGGGAATTTTGAAATGTTTTTGGTGAATGGATAACTGATAGGGAATCGATTGAGCCCTATTGTATGCGCGCCTTGGTTGCCGCCCGTTGTATCGCTGCGCTCGATCGGAACGGAAGTAGACGATTCGATTGCTTCTGCACGGCTGGCTCCGCGCGATATGGAAAAATAAAGGACTCGGGCGAAATTAGTTCTTTGAAAGTGGCGCGTTGCTTGCGTATCGTTTGGATTTTTTGGGCTCTCGGGCACTTTTTTGGGAGCGGATGTCGGTGTTTTTTAAAGAGGCATAAAAAGGGTAATTACGGGGAGGGCTATTGGAGGGTGCTTATCTTTTATGCCGCGGGATTAAAAGTTTATGAAACATTCGATACTGCGTAGCTCCGGGGTTTAATTATTTCGATGATATTAAAATAACGATAATGCCCGCTTCTCGGCGTTTTACATTTTACATTACGATTATTGAGACTATTTTACAGTTTTGTTTAACGTATGTACGATTATTATTTTAAGAGCTTTAATATTTACGCTTACGTGAATTCTGCGCAGTAAATGTTATATTGAGCGGATGTACTAAATCCATGATCAATATTAATGATTTAAATTTAAAGTAAAGCCACATTTTAAATTTTGATTACTTTAACCTTACTTGTTGAATAAATTAAACAAGGACTATTCAACACTAACAAATA
>JAPYZA010007218.1:0-22835 GCA_030522685.1 Eupelmus azureus
CGGGAGCGCGCGCGCGCGCTGAGTTAATGGGGCGAAGTGGCAATCCGTAAACGAATTTTAAGAAAAGTTCGCGAAGGGAAGCTTTTCAATTTCAATGGCTCGAATTGGAGAGAGAGAGAGAAAGAGCCGAACGCGCCGAGGGGGTAGGTATACAAGAGAGCTCGCAGCACTGCAAGAGAGTAAGAGAGAGAGAGAAAGACATCGGGCGAAACGGCTCGTAAATTTATGGTCGTCGTCGGGGCAGTGACGATTGCGCTTGTGTGTGCCTCTGGCGCGAGCGAGATAACGGGGGCGCGCTACGACGACGTCGACGACGTTTTGTCGTTTATCACGTCCTTCCTTCCTGCATTCGTCAGCGACGCGCCGGCATAAGAAAAGCCGCCCCGCCAGCGCCAGAGAGCAGGCGAGTAGGTACGTATATATACATAGAGCCTCGAAGCCTTGGCTCTCGAGTGAATAATTAAATTACGCGAGCAGGAGAGAGAGAGAGAGGAGCTTCCCTTTTGATGGGCCCGAAGAAGAAGACGCGGAGGAGGATGAAGAGGCAGGAGTGTAACGGACGTAGCGGGAAAATTAAGGGAGTGCTCGGGCTGCGCGCTGCAGGCATCGCGGGGGAGGAAAAATATGGGAGATGGACCTGCTGGAGAAATTGAGATGTTGGGAGAAATTATAATCTGTCGATGCGGCTGGGATAAGACGACGAGGCGGATGAGATCGGATAACGCTTGATGAAAAAGTTGACTGGGAGCTCGTTTGTTTATAAGTTTTGAATTATATAAAAATTGTCGTTCTTATGTTTGTATGATATCTTTCAGTGGAAAATATAATTTTAGAACATCTAAAAATATCAAATATTACACAATTTCAAATTAAAATACCCGTATTCTTTGTTTCACCATCCACCTCACGACAAAAAGCTCAATAAATTACAAACCATCCCGCAGAATTAATACCCTCACGACTTACTCTCGCACCTGCTCTATTCGATATCGCTACATCTTCCCCCGGCCCTCTTTTTTCATCCTCACCTCCCCCTCTCTCAGCGCTCGCGACGTAAACGTATATCCAACATTTCTCGAGCCGCGCAACGCGAAACGAATTCGTATATACTCCGGCACGCTCCTCCGATGATCTAGCGCCGCGTAGATTTCTCCGAGGAATTCGTCGAAAAACGAGAATGACGAAGAAGTCCTCTCCCCCTGGCACGCGCGATTTTTATATTTCTCGGACTCTCTCTCTCCCAGCCATGATCTTCGCTTCGTTCGATGGATAGACGCGGCCGATCACGCCGGGGAATTGAATGTAAAACGAGAAAGCCGGCCGACGAGCCACTTTCACGCAGGAGCGCCGCCCATTTTTCATTAAGCTCTCAGCAAGGGAATGTGCGACGTCTCCCCCCTCCCCCTGTACCGCTCAAAAATGCCCTATATTTTTCAGGGCTTAAGAATTTTATGATTTTCGATATCGAGAGCTGTCGGGGCTGATGGAAGTCGCTCGGCTCTGGAATAATAAGTGAAAATTCGGTGTCGCGTTTTGGGGGTTGTGGTTTTGTTGTTTATGATTTTCGGGGATGGAGGATCAAGGTGGTAGTAAAACTATTTTTTGGTGCTTCAAGAGTAGATGAAAACGTATGATAGCATAATCTAAATATAATTCTACATGCTGCAGTGGAATTACTTAAAACTTAAAAATGTTGACTATTTTAAATATATAAAAATAGTTTTGTTTTACTTATTTGGAATATTTACTCTTTGTTAACTTTATGTGGAACAAGTCGAATAGCTTATTTTAAATAGCAAGAAACCTACTTTTACAGAAACTAACTTATTTTCGTTTTATTACTTTAAGTACATTCGAATTCAACATATACATTCCGAAAACTTGCAAATATCCTCCACGAAAATACACTCAAATCCATCCCAACTCCCCCCTCCCAAAGAAAAGCACATACCCCTTAAAAACAAAAACAAAAAAAAACAAAATACAAAAAATCAGTAAATCCAAACCACCTAGAACGAAGAGCGCGCGAATTAACGAAATTTCTTTCGAGCCAGATTTAATTTCCCCCTTCCCCAACCTCCTCTCGAAATGGCCATGCATCCCCCCGGTGGTATACAGATCGGTACGTGCGGGGCCCGGCAGTGCGCGCGCGGCTCGCCCGCCGAGACAACGACACAATCAATAAACAACACGTGTAGATAACAATCCCGGATGGAGGATCGGCGCCCTGTTTTCTCGGAAGGCCGCTTGCCCGGTAATTGTCGTACGTGCAGCAGCAGTAGCAGCAGTCCCGCCGGCTTCTCTGCGCGCTCCTCGCTCCGATCGTAACGCGCGCGAATGGACGTGTCTCTCTGCTCTCTCTCTCTCTCTCTCTCTCTCTCTCTCGTGTGTGCGCGTATATAGAGGTTAGCTCGTACGTTGCGGCGATCTAGCGGCCGTCCGTGACGCGATGGCCGGCCCGATGTATCAGGTATATACGTAAGCTGCGGGCGCTGTACGTGCGCCGAAAAATTATTCCGGTTTTGCATATTTGTGGGCGTTTGGTTGGAATTGAGGTGGAGCGCTGCGGTGATTATTTTGGCGCGGTTTTTGAAGATATGGGGAGATGTGTGTGTGTTTGGGGTATTAATTTTTGGAAGGGGTTTTTCATTGAATTGGGAAGTGAGTAAAGTGCGGCGAGTGAGTACTATATTTTTTTAACCATTTGGTAAAGTTATGTTTTATATATAGTTAATTCTGCAAAGACCAGCTTGTAAAATGTGTCTGACTGGACTTGGCCACATTCTACTACTATTTATCCAGAGGGATTTTCATAATTTTACTTTTACGTAAATAAAAATCTGAAGCTATTTTTCTATTTCCGAATTTTGTAATAAATAATATTTCATAAAATATTCTCATTCTCGAAAAAGAATTGAATAAAGTACAGTTGCCCATATAACTATAGAAAGCTATTTTGGCTGTAATTGTTCACCATTTAGATCAAAATTATAATTTAAAAATGAATTTCCTTCTTTTATAAGTACTTTATCAAACCCAAATTTTTTTTATGAATTAAAAACATAATTATATTGGCGAGAATAAAAAGTATTTTTGGCCTACTTCAAAATCTTTTCCTGTTTAGGTTATAAAATAAACATAGATATAGCAAAAATAGCTAATATAAAAAACTAAAGTTTTTATTTAATTGTTTAATTTAAATTAGCACTAGATAAAAATGGATTTCTGGTTATTAAGTTCTGACCTGTTGAAAATAACTTTTTATTCGCAAAAAAGTAACAAAAAGAAACTTGTTAATAACTTAATGCAAGCCTTTACAGAATTTGTGATCATTTTATAGCAAAGGTCTAGCCTTAAAACAATAACATCTCAATAATAAATATCAAAAATTAAAAACTACTCTTATCCTTCCAGTCATAATTTTCACCTTAAATCATCATTCGCAAACCCGACCACAATATAACGCTACGAACCCGCAACAATACAGACCAATTATACCAAGACGAGTGCGAGTCGGCGCCTGCATAATCAGCCGTACTTAGTTTGATTATAAACTTTATGAGTGAACGAAGTGGAGGGGCTAAAGAAGAAAAATAAAGACAGAGAGAAGGAAAGCCAAAGAGAAAAAGAGACAGGAGGAGAACAGCCCACGCGGCCAGGAGAAGAGAAAAGAACGAGCACACAATGCAAAGGTAGGGGACTAGAGCCCGGGAATAAAGAGTGCGCGCGGATTAAGAATGCTTCCTCGGAGACGAGTTATAGTCGCTTCCTTCCCGTAGTTGGAATTAATCGGCCATTCCGGGCAGGGCGATGCATTAACGCAGCGCGCGCGCTCCCTCCTCCACCCCCGCCAAGCGCGGACTTTTCGCTTCCCGGGCTTTTTCATCGACGCGCCCCGAGAGTAAGAGACGGATTTAACGCTCTTTTCGCCTTCTTTGATTTAGACTTGTACATCGGTTAATTGATTGCCGGGGGGCGACTTTAATTTTCGCGCGACCGGCGCGTAATTCAATGAGAAAATGTTGCCGGGGCTGGGTTTAGCGTTTGGAGGTTGAGCGATGAGCGACAGGTTTTTAAGTTTGAATTGAGGATTAAGGGAGATGGTTAAGGGTGACAATGGAATCGCTTGATGAATTAAATTTACAAGTGATTTGTTTTGGTGTTTGATTGTTCAGTTGGCTCAACTTTGATTTTAACAAAAATTGCTATTAAATTTAGGAAATAAGAAATGGCATCTCCTTATAGCATACCGAAGTTCATTTAAAAAGTACATACAAGTAACCGCTTTACATTTTTGCATTTTCATTCAATTTACCGTTTAATTAAAAAATTCGTTTTCTCCTAATACGAAACACGCGGATTCACTTTAATAAATAATAATCACATCAAGCGATCTCACCTTCATCACCGTTAAATAACATACCCACATCAAACGCCAAAAAACATCTCACTTCGAAATTACCAACTTCAAAATTAATCACACACTTACGCTTCCTGATAAACAAAATAAATTGCATTACAGCGAGAGCCCGTTTGACTTGGAATTTAGCCGCCTATTCCTGCACTCTCCTCGCAAGGTGGCAGCCAATCTAGCTCGCGTCACGTTACGTCATGTCAAACCGCATCACGTTTCGCGCGCGCGTTTGCCATTAGCCGGTTCTCTCGCGTGATGGAAATCCAGGCGGCCGACTCCTGCTAAAGCGTCATTCTCCTGACGCGTATAAGAATGAAAAATTAACATATCCATCATCGTGCGCGCATGGATCCTCCATGTTAAGGGCGAACGATATTCAGAAGACTGGCTTCTGACGGCTGAGGCATTGAAATGCCGTGTGTGAGGGGAGGAGACATACGGTTGACGTGTATGAAGTGCGAAGGTTCTATTTTGTCGAGAGTATAGAGGTGGTTGACGAAGTTACTTAGTGCTTTGAAGTGCGCTTACATTGGAAAATCGAAGTTGCTTATGATTGTATGAGCAAAATTGTAGGATAATTGAAAAGCTTTTTTTTTGATTATTTTATAAATCACATAATCAAATCTTTTAACCAAAGTATCAATTTTCAAGATGAAGAATAATTATTTATAAACCCAGTGCGACACAAACAAATACAGCTCACAGTTCAACTAACTTTTAACGTATCCCTGGCTTTATTATAAAACTATCCACACAGCCAACCACCGCAAGCTCTCCTCCCTAAATCTCGTATGCAAAGCTATCTTGGACAAAAATCAGAGCAAAGTCATAGCCAAGTCTCGTTTCCAAAGAGTCGCGCGCCTCGCGGCAGCTTAAGGCATTTTACGTGGGATTAGAAAAGCCCGGGGAAAACACTTCGTTAAAGCGGGCCCGCGCAAAACAAAAGACGAGAGATACGCAAGCTCGCAAAACGTGGCCCATTAAAGGGATGCAAGACAACAAGCCGTGGGGAGAAGGCGACGCGTTCCGATACGTGCCGGGCATATTCGACTGCATATCCGGAGTTTCGCGCGAGTCTGCGGCATGCAAATACGAAGAGAGCCGAGCGAAGCCTCGAAAACTTGGGAAGCGCACCCAGGGCTAATTACAATCTTGACTTTGCCTGAGCGCGGGGAGCTTCATAACGGGCGGCACCTTTGCAAGTTTTTGGCTTATTGTCGGAGCGCGAACTGTCCACCGGGAGGGATGCACAATCTTCGCGCTCTTTGAGAGAGGAAAAAGATGCTGGAGGTTTCTGGGAGTGCGGTTTGAATTTTTAATGCCGCGGGCGAGGTGTGGTGTGGGTTTGAGTTGCGGATGATTGTTGGGGAGATTGTTTATTTAGAGTGGTTGTGGAAGATTTTGAATTATGTTGGGTGTGATGATTGTGGGGTGTTTTAAATGTACGATATTTATTTATAATGATGATAAGTTTTTGATTAAATTTTATCTTTTCCACTTTTTACAAGTACTATTTTAATATTTCTGAATAGGCAAGTGTTTAATGATTCTTGTCACGGTATCCGAAAAGGCTTTTTACAAGGACTCTCTGTGAAACATATAAATAGCTTATTTATTTGTAGGACTGTTAAATTTTAATGCCATGTTTTTACAATATATCACAATTTTAAAATTTATACATTTAAATTTAATCAGTTTAAAATCATAAACTATAAACGAAATAACATCTTTTATAAATCTAAAGATGTTCATCAATTTCAAACTTCACACGTTATTAATTTTGAAGTAAAAACCCAGAAGCTATTTAATTTACGTTTGTTCTATGCGGAACTATGAGAGTTATCAACTGATGTATCGAAATTTTTTTCTTTACCAATGTTGTTTGGTGTAATGAACACTTTTATTACAATGATTCTTACTACTTATTACTTGATAAAACCTTTAGCACCCCCTCCATTTTCAAAAACCTAACCAAACCGCATCAGCCGCAGCGTCTGCCGCCTAGCTCCCAGCCACTTCGACATTGTCTGTATATCCGCAGGAGGCGAAGAGGAGGTGCACATGCGCGCATCGACGACGACTACGTCCAGGAGAGGAAGACGAGACAAGCGTCTGACGGGCGGTGGCGGTCCACTTAAAATCGATACGGGCACGATGCAGTCGCGGAGAGGAGAGAGAGAGAGAGCCACGAGGATTGATTTTTTCGACAAGAGAGTTGCACCTTGCGACCATAAGGCCTGGGAGGCTGAGTCTGCGAAACTACTTTGGCCGAATGTTCCGCGCCAAGTGGCACTTTGGAAAATTAGCTGTATAAAATGCTCAAAGGGCCGAATTAAGGCGCGCCCCGGAGGAAGCGAGCTTCTTTCCGCTTCTTCCTCCTCGCTAAGCACCGGGATGCAATTGAATGCGGACCGTTTGACTTTTGTTTTAGTTGTTCTAGCTAAGAAGTGGCTTTGCTACTTTTAACTCAGCCGATATTCATTTTGAATAAGAATTATTTATAGTAAACACTGAGATCAAGCTTAGCTATATTATCGCATAAATAACAGCGTTGCAATTGTGAATTTGATTATTCCACAATTGATGCAAATCACGCATGTACAACATTCCCACAATATCACTGCAATAATTGACCTCCAGAAAAAAAGTAAGTCCATCTCCCAAAATCCGACGCGTATTTCAAACACATCGCGAAGTCCGCGCACCGCGGCGGTGCAGCTACGCACGCTTGATATACGAGTTTAATTGGACTGTCGATGAACGCGAAACGAGGCATATTTACGAGTGCGGAGCCACGCGCCGACGCCTTACAGTTCGCGTGTGCACATACTTCTCGCTCGAGCGAGAAAGAGAGAGACGGAGAGATTAAGCTCGTCAATCACCGGCAGTGTATACGTGTATATATCGCCGGAGTGTCGCGGCAGGTGTTGCATCTTGTTGGGCAATCAGGGCCGAGTTGCCGGCTCGCCGATGATAGTCAAAATACTTGCGCCTGGATAGGTAGGTATATATACGCTGTCTCGATTTGATTGTTATCGGCCGATAAAGGCACGGTTAACGCGTCGGACAGCTGCAGTGTTGGACAGTTTTTTTCTTCAAATGGTGAGGGGTGGAGAGGAGGACACGTTTAAGGACTGTGCGATCTGTGTCTGCGAGGCTTGGTAATTAAGGATTATTGATCGTCGTGTTTAAAAGTGGAGAGGAAAAGATTACCGTTGATGAATATGAGAGCAGGAATCGATTGATTGTTGCAGCCTGTTATTTAGTGTTTAAAAAGAAAGGAGTTTAACTGATTTATTTTTGCGGAGTTGGATTGATAATGCAGTGAACTGTAAAATAATGTCCAGTTGCGTGGTAATACGTTTTACCCTAAGAAACCTGTTTTGCGAAATGTATTGCGAAATATAGGCATGCTTTAAAGTGTTATTTAATCAACTTTAATAATTTTTTTCGACCATACTGATCAGGATGCAAGATGGTCGAATTTTTATTCAAGCTGTACATATGATACAGGTTCTGTAGGTTCCTTTTAACGAAGATTTATGCAGAAGTCATTGACGTCTTATCTTGTTATTCTAATGAGGAGATGTTAGACCGAGAATGTATTTTCTCTTTTTATACATTTTATACTTTGTTCAAAAACTGTTTTAAATAACTATTTTAAATAATCTTCAATAGTAAATTAAAATTAAATATATACTATTTTATACTATTTTTAATTGCTCACACAAGATATTTTTTATGGGACAATAGATAAAAATATTAATTTTTGTTATAGAAATTAATAAATATATACAATACACTTTCTGATAATTTATTTTATAACATTTTTAATAATTTATTATAGAAATTTACATATGTGTTTCAAGAATTTAATTAAAAGATCATTAGGAGCAAGGGAAAAAAGTTAAAATAACCAGAGCATTGTCAGTATTCAAATTGGAGTTTTTTTAATTGAAATTTCTGAAAGGAACAAGATAAAGTCAAGTTATGATCTGATTACCTTATTATGAAGTGTAACCATGTTTTTCTTGTAATTAAAATACGGTAGCAATTTATTAAATATATGAGACTTATTTTTAATTGAGTAAAAAATATATATTTTAATCAGATGAAATTGATAGAATTAAAGTAATCATATATACAACCTTCGTATTGATGAAAACATTCATGCACTTTAATAGTGATAAACTTCTATTAAATTTAATTAAAGTGATATTTTTAAAATTAATTTAACAAAATTTTTCAAAAACAACTTATAGAATTGAGCCGTATTAAACTATTTTTCATCTCAAAATTAAAAAAACCTATAGCTATACGTACATACTGCTCGCCTGCCCAGTACAAAGGCATATTAAGATGTCATCATTCATCTTGCAATCAATTAACATAGGTAATTTTCAGTGCAAGCTCCTTCCGAAATAATTGCAATAAATATTCAGAAACGCGTTCACTTATATCAAAAGAGCCAAACATCCACGATCAACATTAAAGCGGATCAGAAAAGCCCCTTTTTCAGCTTTGCATATGCGCGAAGCAATTACCAGCTCGAGCTGTAAATATATTTCTTGGCCACGCTTAAAAAAAAAAACCTTAATTTCACACTGAATTCACAAAACAATTAATTATCATTCGCGAGGAGCGCAAAAAATCGCGCGCGCTTCTAATCCTTTCGAGGCAATTATTCCCGTCGGGGAAAACAATCTACTTACGAGATGCGTGCACCTGCCTTACACGCCGAGGCTTTTGTACGCTCGCATTAACCATCTTAATCCCGCCGCTTTTTCAACTCACTTTGGCGCACATCCGGATGATCAGAAATTTCCAAGGCGTGCGTGAGAAACATCTGTAAGGGCCTTTTTTTTCTTTCATTCGATTGGCGCGCCATATACGTAACAAGACTCGAGAATGCGCGCTTTCGCACGGAAAGTTTCGCGCGCGTGCAGCGTTTATTCATTATATTTATGACGTTCGTTTGTACGTATTTGTCAAAACAACGTGAGTGGGGCGCGCGTAAGTGTGGTTGTTGAATTTATAATCTAATTAAGAGTGTTAAGAAGATTAATGTGTCTATGTATATTTATAGATAAAGTAAAAATATTCGTTTTTCTATCAATTTGATTAAATAAAATCTAAATATACAAGTTTGAACTGTACCTCGTTTTGCTCTGGCTAAAAACGTCTCACGAGGCAAATAATCACCTTCTACGCCCGCATCGAAATGTACTATTTTGATTCACGTGTGCGCAAAATAGCATTTACGCATTTATTTGCAAAATGCGAAAAATGCTATTTTACGCACATGGATTCAAAATAGTAGTTTTCGATACAGATGTAAAAAAGTTGATTTTCGCACGAGGGCGTGGGCCCGAGCACAGCAAGGGTGGTACTTGCTTGAGTATGTGACTAACGATATTTTTTTATTACATGTGCGAAAAATAGCAGTTTACGCGTTTTGCGAAATGCGTAAATCCTATTTTACGCATAAGTTAATCAAAATATTATTCGTCCCGTGTGAAAATTGATTCTTGACTCGGGTCATAAACACGCGCCCTCGTGCAAAAATCAACTTTTTTACACCGGTATCGAAAACTACTATTGATGGGGAAGTCAACTAAAATTTTATCACTTTTTACTATGATTATACTTTGATTCGATAATCTATTCCTTTCTATATTCAAAGCACATTCTATCGGTGAAACAACTATCTATAATAATTTATGATTTCAAAACGTTCAAGTTCTTAAAAAAAAAAAAACATACTCGTGACCTGCACTACATTTTTTATTTCGCATACGAACACTCTTAACTTACTTTATAAAAACAATTGAAACAATTTTCAAACCCCTAAAAAACATAATTAAAAATGAAATTACCCACAAGAGAACTCATATCCCAATCCCCACGCCTCGGCACTCCCAATCCTCAGAAGTAGATTAATCCAGGTCGTCCATAATCTTTCATCAGAGCATACCGCTTGCCCTCTTCGCACTCGGCACCTGACTTACGCAGAGCACTCGGATCTCTCATCGCGTCGGTCCTCACCGTCTCGTGTTGTTTCACACCTCTCGCTAAAGAGCCGCGCACGCAATTATACCGAGCGCGCCTAGCTCACGCAAGCTATATACGCGTATACTAATTATCCGGCGCCATGATGGATCGCTTCCCGTTGGAAGCGCGAGCGCTCACACAATGAGCTGCTTCGCGTTATTTCCATTAAGGTGGGAGGGGGGGGGGGAGCCCGACATTCGAGAGGGCCCAAGGCGTGACCGGGCCAATTAATCAGCGGCGTATTAGGTAGGCCCTCGTCCGGTGGACACTGCGCGCGCGATCCTTTGATGAGAGGATGATGACGGTGAGAGCTGGCCTGCGCTGTTGCGGTTTCACGCTTTTCGAGCTCAGGTGAATTTGCATTTGGTGAGTTGTGCGTTTGTAGTGTGTTGGGGTTGTTGCTTTTTAAGTTGGTGGGTTGATGACGCTGAATGGTGGTGGAATTGAGTAAGTCTTACAAAAATTGCAGTAGTAATGAGTTATTGTTTAAGTTAATGATATTTTTAGTGACAATCGTGTTATTCGCGGTAATTCTTAATTATCAATAGAAGAGATAAAGTACCTGATATTAGCGGTTTTTATAAATAAGATCATGAACAATTATTATAAAGTTACTCAACTGTTTCAATTTAGACTAGATAAATTTACCGCAGTACTTTCGAAAAAATCCCATTGTGTTCGGAATATACAATCCAATTAAGTTAATGAGCACGTATTAGTCAGAAACAAAACGTTATAAAATTAATACAGCGGCTATTAATTATCTAAAACTTAATTGCGAACGAAGAAAAATTATAAATCTGATTTCTCTCTTTTTAAAATCCGAAAATATCTTTCAGTCAAGCATACCCATCCTTTTTCAAAACGCTTTATTCAAAAGAACAAAACTTGAAGCACCGCCTCTCCACCATACACCCAAAGTGCAAGTATAAACCCCGAATCTCTTGCTCACTCTTCAGGCCGGCTAATTCGCTGAAAGCACATCTCCCGCGTCGCTTGAAATTTTCTCCGCAAACCCAGAGACGAGCCTTGGAAGGCCTCCTCAGCCACGTATATACACTGAGAGTCTGGATCGCGTTAGCACTCTCAATAAGCGGCCGAAAATAGACGAACCTGCGCGCTCGGCAGCGGCGCTACGTCCGAGCGAATCAAGGGAAATGGATAAGTCGCCGACAAGTCCGAGGCTAATACGACGCTGTCCGCGCCGGCGAGAATCGTCTCATCGCCGCCGGCCGAGCGAGCGCGTGCGCTCTCTAATTAGCCACTAATTATAATTGATGGCTAGAGCGTCGGCGTCGTCGGCGTCCTCGTTCCCTCGAATCGAAGTCAAAGAGCGCGCGCCCAGGACGACGACGACGGTTAGAGGCCGGAATGACGCGCAGTCGAGCGCCAGGGCCCTTTTGAAACTCGCTGCGGCTAATTTATTATCTCGCTAGGCGCTCGCGCTTTTCGCGATAATTATTCAAGCGGGCGCGCTAGCGCCGTGCGCTCTCTCGGTGTAAAGTGCGGGAATTTCGGAAGATTGC
This sequence comes from Eupelmus azureus, assembly GCA_030522685.1. Lineage (NCBI taxonomy): Eukaryota > Metazoa > Arthropoda > Insecta > Hymenoptera > Eupelmidae > Eupelmus > Eupelmus azureus. The sequence continues at coordinate 11,992 of JAPYZA010007218.1, forward strand.
TTCATAGTTGGAGTGCTTTGAGTTAAGCTACTGTTACTGATATTATTATTTTCAAAGACGAGCTCGTTTAAAGTTTATGGGATTTGATGATGTTTGCTTTTTGGTTGGATGTGATGGATACAATGAACTGTCGATATTGTATTAATATTTTTTAAATGTTTGTAATATTTATGCAGTGTTTTGTAAATATTATAGTAATATTGATTTAGTGTCTGCAATATTGTAATCATGGCATCAATATTGCAATATAGTATTAATATTTGATATTGCGATGTTGTATACATGTTGTCATTGCGATATCGTTTGAAAAGAAAGTACAAAGAAAACGTGTAAAATTAAAATTGATAAAATAAACATTTATTGAAAATATATTTGGTCAATGTTCAATATTATTTTTATAAAATGTAATAAAAAACGGTTGCGAAAAGTAGAATTGACATTTAAACTTCAAAGATGATACACATCGTTTGATCATCCTCAAAATAACTTAAAGATTCTCAATATGTTAAGTAATTGGTATATTACAAATGCAAATACCCAGTGCAAACATAACATGTATTATATGAAAAAAATAAAAAAATAATTCTTGGAATTTTATTTTACATTTATTGTTATGTAGTTGTATTCGATATTAAAAAAATTAATTTGTAATTATAGTAGTATTATATACATTGTCTTAATCAATACTAAAAACCAACCATTTCAATTGTCCCAGTATACCTGCTCTAAAACAAACCCATTTCCGTCACTTCGAACATAAACCCTCGCTCCTCATTCTCAGTCAATTTGTCGTCGATTGAAAATACGAGCAACGCGATCCCGACATAAAGAACTGGAGTCACAACGGCAGCAAGGGGGTCGAAAATTTATTAAACCAAATTATACAAACTGCGCGCATAAAAAACGAGAGGCAACCGAGGCGAAAAGGAAATTAAAGACTCTAGAGCTCTCGAAGAATCAAGGAAACAGGGGAAACAAAAGGGACAAAAGCTCCGAAGAAGAAAGAGCAGCGAAAGTTACACTCGCATGTAGGAGGGGGAGCACGCGAAATGACGTCTTTACGAGCGTGGCCAGTCTTCTTTTCTGCCTTTGATCTGTCAGCATGTCTGACGCGTCAACATCGGACGCGCCGGGGCCAATTTATGATAATGAACGGCGACGATTTATCGCCTGGCTCGCTACTCTCGCCTAATGCAACTGCTACGCGCGCAAAATTAGAATTGGCCCGAGAGCGAGGCGAAGTTGAGTGTGCGAGCCGGTACTAAGTAGGCCTCTTGTATTACGTCGTTTTCGCCACGAGCACGAAGATGTATGTTTGCTTTTGTAGGCAGGCCGATGGATTGTGCTGGAGGTTCGGCTTGGAAGGATTGGACTTTTTGCGATGGAGTTGAGATACATTATATTGGTTGGCTTTATGTTAAAATTCACGACAGTTACAGAAAATAGTATTAATTAAATCTTAATACTGTATCAGACGTAATTTGAAATTAATCAAATGATAAAAGAAGTAATTAAACTTTAGGATATAATTTATTGTTGTTAAATTATTTTTAGTTAATAATTAATATGAAAGTATTAAAAAGTATTTGTATTCTAATGTAAAGAATTAACCAGCAATGAATTTTAAAGATGAATAATAAGTCAATTAATTGCAATTATAAACGAGCTGTAGTGTCATTTGAAAAGGTCATAAAATGCTAGAAGGGAATTCTGGAGTGCTGTTCTCATTAACTTTGAAGTCTTCTCAAGATAATTTTGACATTCATATGCTTTTATTCGTTTCTTCTAACGAGGAAAAAGAAATGAATATAAACATTACTGCAATAAATAACAATAAACGCGTAGGAACTACTTTAATGCTTACTTAATTACAAGTTCCATATAGGGAATCGCTTAAATATTCCTAAAATGGATCATAAAAATTTCAAACTCCTCTGAACTATAAGAACATTTTTATCACAATAAATCTATATATTTATAATTTGCACCTAAGTAATCCTATCTATATTCATCCACCAAAAAAGAGTTAAGCACCCTACTATTTGCTTATTCATATACAAAAGCCATCCGCATCTCGAAGATACAGAAAACCCTCACCATTATCGTCTTGAATTCCAGGAAGAAAATTTTCTAACGCAAAATACACTCTTCAGAAGAAGCCCTAGCGCGATACATTAACGAAACGGGCTTCGTTTGGAAGCGGAGAGCCGCGCGCTAATGAAACGCGGCGCAGAAATATCTCGGTCGTTTAATTAGAGGCAATAAACGCGCGGAAGGAGCGAAAGAGAGTTCAATTGCCCGCGCGAGGCCGGAAGAACTCTGGAGAGTTGTCTCCTCTGCGCCCGAATATTCGCTTAACCGTGTGTCCTTTCTTCTTCTTCTTCGTCGACTTTCGGCTCTTGCTGAGGTCGGCGCCTGCTTCCTTGTACTTTTGGTGCGCGGAGAATGAGGAGCCGCAGAAAAGTCGAGGGATCTCAGAGAGCTCGGCATGTATAATTCTGAAAAGAAGAGGAAAACCTCTCAATATTTAGGCAGCTGTACGGCGGAACCCAATGCTGTGTGGAAATGTCGCCTTGGAATTTGCGTATTTTTCTCGCCTTCCTCTTTGCTTGTTTTATACTTTTTGGAGGAGTTTTTAGCATTATTTTAGAATTAGTAAAATAATTGTTTAAAGTTGGGCGATGGTTTGGAAATATTTAAGTGTCATTATTATTAAAATATAAGTGTTAAATCGATTTTCAAAACTTGTATAGTGCTATTGACTTACCGATAAAATGCTTTTTACACCGTCACACACTTACCAAAAATTAAGAATCAAAAAATCAGAATTTTCATAAATTCCAACCTTTCCACCTCCTTTTCCTCAATTTTTCGTCATACCAAAGACACGACGAAACTGGCAACTCCCGCGAATATTCGACAACCTCCCTACAGTATCGCCTCAATCTTTCACGACTCCCGCGCTCTTCTTCGTTTCGCATTCCTAGACGACGCGCGTGTGACGAGACTCGCTCTCGACCGGACGTACAGATAGGCCCGGATCCTCCAGGGGGCTCGTTCCGCGCGGTGTCGTACAAGCCGCGCAATCCGCAAGAAAACAGAGAATAAGGATAGCTCGTGAATGTCATAGTAGAGCCTTTCGAGCTGCTCTAATGCATGTGTGATGCGCTCTTGTTTTATTTAGGCTTGCGTGAATGTTGGAGAGCGGGAAAACCTTTGGCCGAGCGGTGCGGCTTTCGATGGTTGGCTTCTGGAGTGGGCTGGGATGATTGCGAGAGGTGTGACGCGGGGAGTATTATCAGAGCGGTTGGTGGTGGAAAAAAGTGGATTTTGGTTTTGAAAAATATTTAAGATTGTTATATAAAACAGTGTGTTATTGTAAATTATTCTTGCCGACAAGTAGATCATGTCCGAGATTGGTAAGGCATGTGTTTTAATCTTTTTTTTCGTAATTGATAAAAAGAAATATATAATTTAAGAAAGCATTCAAAGACAATTTTATTACTTGAAAATTGTTTTAATAAGTATGTGTTACGCAACATAATACAACAACAAAAAATCGTAGTACCATTTCAAATTTTACGAGACGAAAATTCGGTACACCTTCTTAACTCCATCCAACAAAACACGGTCTATTGACTGCCATTAGTATTCTATAAAGAACCATCCTATTCAACTAACCGTTCAACAGAACCGAATTCCCCACCAGCAGGAAACCAAGAGCAACAGAAACTAGACGTTAAAACGATTATCTACAGTCCCATCGTTTATGTCCGGCGCTTTATTGATTCACCCATACGCTATACAATCGAGCTCGCAAGACGAGCGAAAGAAAAGAGTCCGAAAGAAAGTCGAAAGGGTAGACTTGGCTCGCGAGACACGTGCATTGTCCGCAGCGTCGCTGCCCTTCTTCGTCAACTCGCCCAGCACGTCTCGGACTCGCGACTGCACTACTGTAGTGAGGGTGGCGTCTCAACAACGTGACCGATTGCGCCGATGCCAAGTCATAAATAAGCTAGCCGCCAGACGTACCGAATCAAGGATTCTTTATGTATTTGCTGGGAGAGAAGGTTTGAGGCTGTAGATGTGGAGCTGGAAATTTGGGCGTTCGTTTTTATTAGGGTGTTTGTTAATATGTGCGTGGTATTGTAGGTTTGGAGAAATGTTAATATATAATATAAATACGCTGAGAAACCTAAGAGAGTAAAAATTACGAGTTAGTTGGTAAAAATTACCAACCTACTTAGTAAAGCGATCACAGACTGTCAGAAGGAAAATTTGTACCAACTAGTTGGTAATTTTTACTAACTAGGTTTGTAATTTTTGCCAATCTGGTTTATAATTTTTACCAGCTAACTTATAATTTTTGCCAATCTAGTTGGTAAAAATTTTCATTCTGACAGTCTGTGATCTTTTTACTGAGTAGGTCGGTAATTTTTGCCAACTAACTCGTAATTTTTACTCTCTTAGGTTTCTCAGTGTAAAAGAAGATGTTTAACCCTTTCGTACCGTATGGGTCCTGTAGGACCCACTTTCTTCAAGATGCTGTAAATCGGTAGATTTAAGAAATTATTTAATTTCAGTTTTCCACAGCATCTTGAATAAAGTGGGTCCTATAGGAATCCGGTACGAAAGGGTTAAATTAACAGTTTTAGGTGTAACATAAATATTAATAAATCAATAACATTGTTTAAAACAAGAACATTGTAATATTTTATTTACAGTTGAATTATTAACAGTATAGTTTAAGTTTATCTTTCACAAATAACTACATACTTTCCATAATCCTGCACATAATTCACTGTAACTGCACAATAACTACATGCACACGTCTATACCTAATTTCGAAGCGACACAAGCCACGGGTATATTCTTATATTTCGCAGAACAAACAAAGCCCCCTCTGTCCTCGTCCTCGTCCGGTATAAATTGCACTTGTAATATTTTATTCAAAGGCATCCCCGGGACCAAAGTCCATAAACCATTACAGGGTTAAAGGAAAAAGAAAGAACAATATTATCCTAGTTAATAAATCGACGCACTGTATAACCTTCCGAACTCGCGCTGTCGTCGCTCGAGCTCAGCACTGTCCTTCTCCCCGCAGCCTCAAAATGTAAATCCGCCTTTTTCGCGGTAATAAATCCATACGCAATGGCTGGGAAACTATGCAAAGAATCGATTCTGCTCGCGCTCGTTGTTGTCGTCTCTCTCTCTCTCTCACTCTCTCTTTCTCTCTTCTTTGGCTCTTCTTTGTTTTTTTCATTGCTTTCCATTCTTCTTGCCTCTCTGCGTGCCCTTTTGTGCCGCCAGGTCCGTTGACTGTGATATTCATGTTTTTCTATTTTCTTAACAAATAATTAATTTTAAGCAAGACTTTGGGATATCTATATAGTGAAAGTGTAAAGGCATACACAAGTGAAATTATGATTTAATTGTATCTTAATTCAATCTTGAGACTAACACGTTAAATTAAAATGAAATATGTTTTCAAAAAAGTTACAATATTAAATTTTTATTTTTGATAATAAGTACTTATAAAATTTTTTTCTACTTATGAACTTAAAATAATTTAGAAATATGTCTGCGTACGACTAAGTAGTAGTTTTTGATACAAGTGCGAAAAAGTTGATTCTCACACGAGGATGAATTTACCGCTCGAGTAAAGCGAGAGTGATAATCGCTTGAGACGGGAATCAATTTTCGCACGCGTGTCAAACAATATTTTTTGATACAACTGTTATAAACTGCATTTAAGAATTTTGTAAAACGCGTAAAGTGCTATCAAAAATAAATATTTATAAAATTTAGCATTTTTAGTATTCCATGTTTTTAAATACTCTATTCTTTAATCGTACTGCTTGTAAATTAATGAAATCTTTCATAGTTCATGCATGATTATTGACCAATATTATTTGATATAATTGAAATAATCTTAAATGCAGGAGCTCTTTCATATTATAAAATTTAAAAATGGCCAAAGTAATTTGTGAAATATCACAACCTCATATCTATAATTTCTTATTTCAACTCTCCAACAAAATAAAACAATTAATAATCCAAAACCCGCAACAAATACCCCCCTAGCTTCTGGGAAACTATGCAGAAAGAGAATTGATTCCAAGCCGACAACATGTCTTCTCCATCCTCCATTCCAGGCGCTCACATTGTTTTCCATTCTTCTTCTTACGCCTGTACTCAGAAACACACTGCGCCCGATCGCCCTCCATAAAGGGCCCAGCGCGCTCCTTTAAATAAAACAAACAGAGAAAAAATATAGTAAATCGCGCAGCACAGCCGCGGCTATCCGAATCTGAGGGCTCGCTCGAGTCAAGACGCACACTCGCGTACACGCTATGAATAATGGATAGTCCCTCTCTTCCTTAGTAGGAGTAGCAGCAGCAACAGCAGCAGCAGCAGGAGGAGCAGCCTCATTATGCAGGGTGAAAGGGTCAAGGGCAGTTTTATAGGCGGCGTCGGCGATACACGCCACCCTTTGTCGCTCCGCGAAGAGAGCGCGCAGGTGGGTGCCTCGAGGAGGAGGAGAGGGTACTTAACGAGAGAGGACGATGTAAGCGAGCCGGGACAAAGGGCGCAGCTAGGAGGACGTATGGGGCAAGGCAATGAAATAAGGGCAGGATGCGAGCTGGGATGCGATAATGGAAAACAGAAGGTATTCTGATGCGGATCGCTTGGAGGTTTGCTTGCGAAAAGTAAATTCTGGGTGAGTCGGAGGGTTTGTTTTTGGATTTTTGTAGAGTTTAGTGATTGTTGAATGATTGTTGTTCTGTATATAATAAATATCGAAGAATGAGATTTATTTTATCATAAAATAAAGGTTTAATGCGTTTTAAGGCAAAACAGATTATACATTAACTATTAAGTTATATAATGTATTTTATTTATACTAATAAGAAAAGTACGTTACCTTCGGAGAAAACATTTCGACAACACATTTATACAGTATTCTATGTAAAAAATACACGTTCTTTCCGTTTTCTATAAGTAAGCTTTTGTTTAAAGGATATAGAATACCAAAATACTTACGTAACTTGTTTTAACTACATCTGTGCAAAAAACTACATTTTGCATACTATAGGTATGACCGCATTTTTCTAAATCAAGTTCCGAAAGCGTTATGAAAATCGATTTTCAAGCTCATTATTTTAAGTATAGATTTTTTATTAAAAATTATGTGAAAAGAAAGTTGTGCACAACTATTTACAACTTTCAAGTTTCTGTTAAAAATGGATATTTTTCAAGATTTGATCATGGCGTTTATAGCTCTAAATGAATCAAGTAAAAATAAGACTGTCCACTTATCTCATCAAGCCAAAAAGCCAATCAAAATTCCAGCGAAATCTATTGAGAAATTTTCGAGGAAATTTATAAACATTTTTTTCTGCGATAGCAAAATATATGACTCCCCTATAGGCCGTGCTTGAAAAGTAATAATATTTAATACTCTTATAAATCAATCTAATAAAGTAAACCGTACATTATTTGCATAATTTCATATTAAAATCGTACCGCGGCACTGGCAGGCCTCTTGATTTTACAACAGCTCTTCATAACTCGAGCTCCGCATCAGCCTCCCCCGAATCTCAGCTCTCCAGCCAAACCATAAAAAAAAGACAAGCCACGAAAAGAAGGTCCGCTGTCAGAGCGGCTAGCCTTAATAATGAAATTACGTTTTCAAATTTCCGAGATAACCCGAGCGGCCGTAAATAAAGAAGGATACACACGCGCCCGGAGAAAAAGGGCTCAGCGAGACGCAGCGCAGCGGCATAAAGAAGAACCGGAGGAGAAACCCGAAATAATGGCACAAAACGCGCAAAGAGAAAGAGAGAAAGAGAAGGGGGGGGGGAGGACACACAAGCGTATATACACACACACGTAGAAGGAGAAAGTTCCAGAGAGCTGCTGAGCTTAGCGTGTGTCCTGCAGTCCGCAGGATCGTAAATATCAGCCGGCCGGGGCGAGCGCGATGCTAATCTGAATGCAGATGCGCTGCTGCTGCTGCTGCTGGCCGGTGCGCGCGCTGCGATCTATATGAAGGGCATTACGTCGTCCGAGAATGTAATTGTGTTCTCCAGTGTTCGCGCGCCACTCTTCGCCCTTTCGAGTCGCCCTCTCTCTCTCTGGCTACGGGATTTAGGACTCTGGCTTCTCTCTCTCACACACAGGCGAAAAATGTCTCTGGCTGCTGCTGCAGTGGCCAACTTTCCATGCACGGCTGGTGTGTATAATCCGCAGGGTAAAGGAGATGCACGCGTGCTCGCCTCCCTTTTCTTCTTTTAACGTCTCTTTGTCACTCCAGCTCCCTCCCTCCCTCCCTCTCGCATTTAGCGTGTCTCTGCTCTTTTACGGAGAGGCCTGCGCGTGGAATTCAGTGGCAAGCACGAAACAATAGCTAACTCGGTAATGGGAATTTTCTCTTCCCCCTCTCTCTCTCCCTCTGTCTTGCTCAGAAATAACGCGCGGGAGGAGGGGCCCTGTTTAACGACCGGAGGAGAACTTTAAGGATCAGATGGATAAAGACGATAACGGCCGCGAGCGCCCGGATACCGATATAATAAATTCGTTCGCCGATGTCGTCGCGCTAAGGAATCGCGCGCGCGCGTAGCTGACCTGCTTCGAATGCGAAAGAAAGAAAAAAAGGGGGAGGATCGCATTTTGCTCTGGGCAAGAGCATGCGCAGCCAGAGATAATGAAAGGGCTCGTTACGCGCAGTCCTCCTGTACTTTTTGACTTATCTTTTAATCGTTAACCTGCGCGCCGCTCGCTCTTCAGCCGGCGCGTGCGCCAGTCTCTTTTGGGCCTCGTGTGTGTGTGTGTGTGGAAGAATGCGAGGTGCGCTCCGACGCGACTTGGCGGTGCCAGCTACTTTTGGCGAGTCGAGATTTGGTATGATCGGTTAGGTAGAGCTGTACTTTAGGTAATGAGATTGAGATATCGTGCCCTTTTTAGTAATATCAGTGATGACTAGAAGAAGAGCTGTCAGTATATTTTTAGTTTAAAGACTATAAAAATAAAATTAAACGCTATTTCCTCGGCTTCGTCGATAGTCAGACATAAATCAAAGTAAACAACCGATACCGCGCACAAGCTGTACAACGATTAGCGATAACAGCCCGACGCGGCACTAATGCGCGATCGGAAAAAAGAGAAAACGCTGAAACAGGTCAGTATCATCAAGCGATTCTCTAATCTCGACAGTACCGGCGCACGAAATCCCCGAGAATTTCCACCATAAAACTCAAGTGCGCGCATACACAGGGCGCGGGAGGAAAAAAAATGCTACAAGGAAAGCCAAAAAGAGCGAAGGAAAAAGCCCGGGCTAGTCCCCCGGCCTGACGAGCGAAGATAAAGAGGTCTTAAGCAAAAATAACAGTTATCTCAGCAAATCAGCGACGTCAGTTCTTCCGCGCCTGTAAGCCCAGCTCACTTCAGACTCTCTCCGAGAGACTAGGATCGAAAAGGCCTCTGCCGGACGAGAGAAGAAGTAGGAAACGGCTGCCGGCCGTGTGTGTCAGCACACACAGCCGAGCGGTATAATTAAGGCAGGCGAGAGGTAGGAGGAGACGACGACGACACTGGCCGTGCGCAAGAGATCCAGAAGAAGAAGAGGGGGCAAAGCGAGAGAGAGAGAGAGAGAACTGCCCTAGATCACCGGACGTCTAGCGAGCGGAGCTGTGAGCGCAGATAAGGACCGCCGCCAGGACGACGTCCAAGATGGACGGCCGCCGGCGGAGCCTCGCTTGCGACTCTCTCAGGGGGGTAATCTGCCGGACGCAAATCTAAGGCCCTGATCCTGCGGGCTACCGCGAAAATCTATGACGCCCTTTAATTTACACGCACGGAGAGGCGGCTGCGCGCCGGCTCTCCGGGGCTCTTTCAAGTCCTCGCTACGTCTTTGCCCTCCCTTTCTCGCCTTTCGGGAGGTTTGCTCGGCTTTAGAATGGCACTGATTTCCTTTTTTTGCGCCTGTTGACTGGTTCTTGCGGTACCGGGGAAAAGAATTGTTATTTCTGGAAAATCGTGTTTTTATATAAATTGTTTCAAATATTGTGGTGACGTTGGAATGTTTTAATTGCTAAGTAAGAGAGAAGTATTGATAGATTTTTATGATAATACGATAAGAATAAAATAACCATTTTTAGTAATAAGTGTTACAGATGCCTTAAACTTTGGAATAATATTGAAAGGATATTAATTAATATAAATATTGTAATATTGGAACGATATAGTTCAATTATTCAAACAAAATTGTGGTACAGTACAAACAATGTTGTTTACTAAGCATATTTTCGTAACATTCAATAAATACTATTTTAACATTAAAGGAATATTATTTTAATATTATAATGATATTATTGTAATATTAAAGTAATATTATCTTAATATTAAAGTAATACTATTCCAATATTAAAGTAATATTTGTACTCACTTTAAAAGTAATCAATAAACAGATAATTACAGCAACCAAGTCATCTTTACATCACCCGAGTAAAATAAGCCACCTTTCCAGCAATAGTAACCAATGATATCCTACAAACCGAGCGCTTCTCTCCCTCAAAGCCCATTCCAGCTGAGTTTCGCGTGCGACCGCCGCATTTGCATGCCGCGCGATCTCGCTCCGAGCCGCGCGTGGAGTCGATTGTCGAGAGCTGCTGCAGCGGCGACACCCCGGGGGAATTCCCCCGACGACCTCGATCCAGCCGTTCGAGTAGCATGCCGAGGAATCCGATCGTACGCTGTCGGATTCGCGAAAGTCGCTGATCGATGACGCGGGGCAATCGGCGAGAATCGCTGCGGCGTGCATTGATTGAGATTATTGAATTATA
>JAPYZA010007219.1:0-15258 GCA_030522685.1 Eupelmus azureus
ACTTTATCGCCCGCTGCGATGTGCCGGTCTATAAACGTTTGCTTTAGCCCCACATTTTAGGTATCGTAAAACGCGAAAATCGTGCATGTGTTACATAAAATCATTGAAATCATATACTCAAATAATATACTCAAAATAGATCGGGGCGAGACTCGTTTTAAACTTTTGAACAAGCAACAATTCGGGATATCGATATATTCAAATCTATTTTTACACTCTTAACCTTTAGAAGACGGGATGGCCCCTATACGGGCCATGCCCATGATCGACCCTTTACATGTGTTAGTTTTGAGATGTGAGACATCACAAAAACTCGATTTCTATAGAAAACCCCGTCCTCTAAAGGTTAAACAACTCTATATGAATTCCGACTTTTTCAAGAACTTCCGGTTTCTCTCAGGATTTCCTAATTTTTCTAGGAAATTTTCCGACTATTATCGGTATTCTCCATTTTTCTAGAGATTTCCGATTTTTCATGTCAATATCCAATTTTTCTTGGTGTCGAGTGAAGATTAAAAGAAAAGGACTTTTTTCAACAAATTAATCCATAGTGTCTATCGTATTACTTTCTAAAATACATTTTAAGTTCAGTCTAATAGAAATTGATTAATCGATCGGTTCTAAAACTCGTGGTAAATGAATATAAAAGTCAAAATTCAAGGTTTTTAACAGTAGGCATATTGCGAGATTCGCAGATATTTTTTTATATATTAAAGCATAATATATAACACAAATAATGTAATAGAGTATAATATAGATCATTCAAATGTGTCAAAATGATATATAATATGTATATAGTTAGTGTAAAAACTTTATATTCATCAAAATTATGCTTTACTATTTCTGAAAATAATTTATTTATATTTTGTAAATTTAACTCACAAGTGTTATGATCACAAGTATATATCACAAGGTATGACTGAAAACTATGATAAGTCATTGTGGATTAAGGTTTATTAGGATGAAGCGCCATGTAGTGTCTATATAAAAACAAAATCTGTCGGGCGTTTAGAATGATCCTAAATTCAATTATAGACCTTTTCCGACATCATAGTGTAAAAAGTAATATATTGTAAAATCATTTATTTTTATTACAACTCTTTTTAATAAAATACTTGTAAATGTATTTACAAAAAAAATATAAATTATAGACTATTAACTACGAATATTTGTTATTCGCATTTTTTTTAAATGTTAATAAATTTTGTAAAAAACCACAGAACATAATAATTTAAAATATAAGTTAAAATTAAATCGATGAATAGAAAATATTCTTAAAAATTTGTGTAAAAGCTTTTACGGGTATTTAAAGTAGAAAGTATAAATTAGTGCCATGTAATTACTATACTATTTTTCACACCAGTAAGTATATTATTATAAACAAAATTCGTTAATGTATTTATTTAAGTAGTTCAAGTAATCTTTATGGAACTATCATGAATGACTGTAGATCTTTTTATAGATATCAATTTCCATTACGACGTATATATACATGAATCATAATATCAATACTTATTCGCATAATTAGAAACAATAAATAATATTTTCAGTAAAATTTGATTATGGTACATCTAATTCATTCATACTTATACATTTTTAATGCGTAACGTTTTTGTAATTGCGAAGGTTTTTACAAATTATAAAAGACCTTTGACTCACTTTAAATCACTTATCTTAAAAATGCAAATAACAGTACTGATAACATTCTTTTATCATGATATTCATCCTGAACGATGAATGTTCAAAGTATTGAATATTTAAATTAGCCACGTAATGACAGACTTTGGGAATATAGTCTTAAAATACGTTCAGTTGTTAAAGAGATCGCATCTACAGATGTTGTGTCGATAAAAACTTAACATAACCAGTTAGAATACTATAAATAATTAGAAATGAGGTAAGAGTCTTTATACATTATAATACTATCCTGTTGGATCAAAAAAGAAATTATTAATACGTGTAAAAAGTAAACTAGAATAATCGTTATATATATTTTTATCCAAAAGTTATAAAAATCCTAAAACATGTTTAACAAAATGTATTAATTTATTTTATTTTATTTATTTTTTTGTTTTACACCCAAGAATTTCTGCTAAAAAAGTTTGTATCCTTTCATAAAGTTATTCTCAAATAATATTAGAATGCGTAGAACTAAATTTACCCAATAATTTTCACTTGGAAATACCCATCTTTTATTCACTTTAGTATGATAATGTAAATTAATGAATTAGGTCATAACCCGATTCGCTCCGCGTATGGAAAAATTTCTTAAACGTAAATAAGTCTATGTACATAAATGGAAGTTATTAACATTTATTTTAATTTTACTTAAACTTTACTAAAACTTTAATACAAACAATTCAGAAATCAAGATTGTTAATTTGTTGTCTGCTTATTTATCTTTGATTTTTAAACTTTTTTACTGTGTAATACGAAACTACGCATAAAAGATCAAGGTTATACTGATAAGACTATCTAACATGAATTTCCCCATAGTTTTTAAAGAAAGTAATTCTGTTCAATGTCACGTTTATAGATTGTGATAGAATAACGGTTGAAATATATAAATATTTCACTCTAAATTCAAGTAAGTAAAAATTACACCCGCAAGTGTGTAGTTTCTATTAAAAATAGTTACACCTGTAAGTTTTACACAATAAATTTACAGTGTAAATTTATTTTAATATAATTGAAACATTCAGTGAATACGCTTTACCACTACTCTGGGGAAAATTACACAAAATTAAATTGCAGATTATTATAAATACAGAGTTGAAATACGCTTATTAATTATTGATGATCAAGTATCAAAAATATCTTCCTAATAAATTGACACACTCAAAATTAAGTTTAATCGTGCAATATTTTTCAGGTGCTGTTCATGCTCGAAAAAATGTATTGTCATAAGCGTATTATTGCTTATAGGCCTAGCAATTCTGCTGATAACTCACTTCATCCTTAGCAAAAAAATGTCAGCCACTTCTTTCGACACCCTCGATTTTAGTGCTCCTTTCACTAATAAGACTCACGATCAAGAAAGGTTTGACTTTATTCCCATTAAGGGTTCAGACGGCCATCTTATTTATGTAACTGGCTCACTTCACGCTGATAAAGCTATTCAGCTGGACTTCGAGGATGGGCGTCCAACTTGCGTTGTACCTCTCAACCTGACGTACAACTCGGTGAGTGGTCGCGAAGCACTGACCCTGGGAAACGGTAAAGTCATTGTTAGAATCCTGAACAATGAGGTATCTCGTCAGAATCCCTTGAGCGCAGCGGTCATGGTTGAGTGGCGAGTCAGTGTAATCGATCCCAAAAACTGCACCTACATCCATCTGACGGTCGCCAAATCTGAGGATCGCCTTGAGGGCATTATGGCTTACTGGGATAGCTTCGATGTACTGTTGCGCAATTTGAATCCGGCTAAGGGCCCTGGTGTGACCAAAGTTGTCAGATTCAATGACAAGGGAGAAAGGGTAGATACTTTCTCAGCTGTTATTCCGGATCAGGAATTTCTGAAGGTACAGACGGTAAAAGAGTACGATCATCTTCATGGGTATTACTACATCGTGCCTAAGAAGCAACAGGGTGTCTCGACCATCAAAAGATTGAACTCCGAATTTGTGGTTCTTAACAGTCACGAGTTCAAGCATGCTCAGTATTTGACTTATGACACCAACGCTTACTCAGCCGAGCACGAAAGATTCTCTGTCTGCTACTTCGATAAAGAGGACAGAAAAACATTGAAGTGCCTCGTTCTGAACAGCGATTTAAGTCAGGTCCTAGCGGACATAAGTTTATCCTATACTTACGATGTATACCACGTGACAGTGAGGAATCTAGAGGAAGGCGGACTAGTTGTCTTCTATGGAAAGAAAGGTGAAGACAAGACCTATACCATATATGCACAACATGTTAATGCTGAAGAAAAAATTAGCGAGCCTGTAGAGCTAGGATTGGTACCGAATGTCATCACTAACATTTACGATTTCGAGTTGAAGGACAGATCTTACGCCGTAGCCGTCACCATACAAGACGCTATCTTAACGAAGCACATATCGTCAAAGGCTTGATAGATTTAGAAATTACAGTTATTTATCTGAAAAGATTGTAAATTATGAGTATTGTAAGTTATAATATTCAAGCGTATTATTAAAGTATGTGTGGACATTAATTATTTATTACAATTTATGAAATTTGAATCAAATGAACTTCCTTATCAATAATAAATAAAAATTACTTACAAATTTGATTTAATTCAGTTTCCTTTAATAGACGTAGGTGTAATTTTTATTCTGAAATTCAGAGATGTAACAATTTTTAATAAGACATGTTTGACAATTTGTTAAATTGAATATATCACATTTATTTATTAAATACGTTGTAGTTAAGAATGTAATAGCTATTTTGATAACTATGTATTACATGAATGATAAACGTTATGTTTAAGCAATCAAACATTTAATTTGATACAAAAAGAGTGAATTCAGTGATAAAATATTCAGATCGTTCCAGTTTGCCGATAAAGACAAACGGGCAGGAAATAGTTGTTATTTATATTAAAAATTTAAAAATAAAGTGTTTAATAAATTCTTTTTATCAAGATCATTTTTTTTTCCAACCAATCTGAACCTAAATATACTAACAGGTAAGCTAATTTACAATTAATTTAATCCATTGATTATTTTATACTACGAATCGTAATAAAAGATACCTAAATATGTAGTCATAGCTACGATATCAAATTTATTTTGAAATTATTAAAAATATTGATAATAAATTATTATAAAATATTTAAATTTAACTATTTTAATTATTTCTATATAATGCAACTGTTAAATAAAGAATTTAATTATATTATACTAATAATAATTTATTAGTATTATAATTATGACTGTATTAATAAATTAAATGTTGATTTACAAATATTTTTTAATTTACGTTTACTATGCTAAGTTGTTAAAATAATTAATAACGTCCTTTTACTAATTAAACTATTTTTTTAGTATTCAATCTTTATGTTAATTTCTTTGGCTTACTGTGCTTGTGTTATAAAGGCTGCAATTCTAAATTTATCAAAAATATACTTAATTATTTACGTCATCGAAAGACAGTCAGCTTAAAATAGTTACTCAGTGATAAGTTAAATCCGACCACGACGATCATTTAACAAACTGTATATCATTTTATTTATTAAATTTTGGAACTTAAAATTCTTTCTTCCTATACATTTTGCTCTCAATGTTATTTTAAATAAATAAAATATTAAACGGTACCTCTTACCTTGATTTAACAAATAAAAAACTAAAATTTTATATTTCTATCTTCATTTACTTTTTATATCTTCTCATTATCAATCTTTTGCATAAAAGTCAAATTCCGTCATCCACCATAAGCTTCACCATGGCACTACTGCAAGCTCTGCTACTTATTCTATCTCTTCGCTACGTCATCGGTGATCCCTTCTTCACCGTTCAACCGTACAATGATACCGAAAACTGGTCGATCATCCGCCATATCCACATGACAATGCCCCTGGTCGTACCTACTGGCGACAGCCTCGTTCACGTACTCGACTCAAGCAACCGCACCCATGCCTTAGAACTAGATTCCAGTGATTTCAAGGCCTGCCGAGTGCCCATGGAGTTGACATTCTCCTCAAGGTACCCAAGAAGAGCTGTCAGTCTGGGCAATGGCAAACTGGTCGTCTGGCTGCTAAACTACAGGCTCACGCCTTACAAGCATTTGGGCGAGTGGCGATTCGTTCTGGTAGAGCCGAGCAACTGCACGGTCAGCGGTGGCCTCGTGATATCGGACGAAGATCCCACTCCCGTCGACGTGATCGGCGTCATTGGTTACCAAAACACCTTCGACGTTTTAATGACCGGTCTGCTAGAAGATGAGCCAAGGAATACCTATGTGTATAGGTACAACGATAAGGGTGAACCGGATTCGTCGGTCGTCTATTCGGTTATTCCAGGTAATAATATTTTTGATTTTTCGTTTTAAGTACGAGAAATGCTTTCAGGGTAAGGGTATTGAAGTAACAAAATTTGAGTTTTTTCACTAGCAATTTATTTTACGCAAGAAATAGAAAATTATTTTTGACTATGATTATATTATCTATCGTGTATTCAATGCAAGTTTCCTTGTTTTTAAAACAAGATAAAAATATTTTTTGCCTAACTCGTTGATTACATTCGAGTATTGCCGGATCAAAAGTACAAATTATACCAGTGCATATTATTTTTCAGTACATAATATTTTGTGGGCATAGGACCAAATTTTACACTTATTGTAAAATAATTTATATCCAAATTTAAATCATATCTTCCTCTATCTTATATATTATATATAAAAATTAAAGATATTTCAAACTTTCTAATTAAAATGTATATTAAATATGTCAAACATTTTAGATGTGGATTCTGAACCATTTTATACACCTAATACAATAAGAGTGCACGCAGTGAAAGAGTACGATTCTTCAGAAGGATATTTTTACATGCAAATTAAACCAGAAGCTAACAAAACTATCTTCAAGAGACTCGACAGTAATTTCAAAATCTTAACGGAGTTCAACATTTCAAACTATGATGGCTTTCATTTTGACACGTATTCAATCGATCATGGAAATTTCTCTGTATGTCTCTACGTCGATGAAAGAAAGCTCGGACTTCACTGTTTTCTATTAGATACAATGTTAGAAGAGAAGACTAATATTTTCTTGAATTACGAAGATTTCGAAGATTACGAAGACATAAGTGATTTAAAGATAATTCATGTCAATGTTAAAAATTTGCTTGACGGTGGCGTGATGTTGGCGTTCGCTCTCAAAATTAATCATCGAGACGGAATTCCGATATTTTTACAACGAATTGCTGCAGATGGCGAATCAACTAGACCTACAATGTTTGGTAAAATCTATTGTGAGATTTATGAGTTACGCAATCTTGAATTAAAAAATGGCACGTATTGCGTTACCGTTGCTTGCGATGAGTTAGTACATACTAAATGCTTAAAGATTAGAGAATGAATTCAACGTTTTGTAATAAAATATTCATTTATTAATATAAGCTAGCTTTTTTATTAAAAATTTATTTATAAAGATTACATAGAGTTAATTAGTATATAATTAAGTATTATTTACATTGAAATGATGAGATCTATTACTACTTAAATTCCTACATAAAAAGTATAAAAATCTAAAAAATCTCTTATTATAAAATGTAACTTGAACTTTTATTGTATTTTATGAATTATTTTCTGAAGACGCTCGAAAAGAAAAAAAATAATTTGAAATTACAAGTACAAATTACAATTTTGTAAATCTAAAGTTATGAATAAATTATTTTTATTATCTGAAATTTTTCATGTCTTTTTGTGTTATAATAAATAAATTAATAGATAGTGTTCGAACGCTAACAAGGAGGAGTGTTAGATGTATTTGCAGTAAGTCAGAAGACATCTTCAAAACTTCTTGCTTCCAAGACCCACTACGAAAACGTCCTCATAGCAATCTACAAAAAACGATCAACCCTCACTTTTAAAAGTTGAAAACCTAATTAACAAATACAATTGAACCGTTCACTTTCCTCGAAAACAGGACACCCACACCCACACCCACGCCCGCCCATACACAGGCACGTGCTCTTTTACTCTTGCAATGCCTCCTCCTCCCCGGGTAATAAAAGAGCCATCGCTAGGGTACATAACTCTTCGAGCGGTGGCGTCGAATCGCCGCAACCCCCAGAACTGCAGCAGTCCCTTCACGGCAAAACCAATACACAACTGTGCGCTCGGCGTGGTCCGTGTAAGCGCCGTTACGGCACTTTCAATGGCCTGGCGAGATGCTCTTCGGAAAAGTGGCTCTGCTGCAGGGCAGACAGAGAGGCAGAGAGATTGGCGGAGTGGGTACGGCGCAACCGCAGCGTGGCATTACGCCGGCTCGTAAGAAGCGACAGCGAGTTGGCGAGTTTAGCACAGTTCAGGGCCGTTAAATCCCCGTCGCCTCTGATTTGCCTCGCTTGCGGATGAGGACAGGAGCCGGAGACAATGCGCTGGATTTTTTTCCCCGACGTTGGGTCTTAAGAGGTCGCTTCCAGGAGTTTTGAGTAGCTCGCTGTTTGCGAGGGTTCGCCGAATGATTAGGGATTCGTTGGGGGAAGTAGAGAGCTTTTTACAGCTTTTTATACGTTAAATGCCGTGAGTTGTTGACAACTCGGATCGATGTAATATATATACAATAAATATTTAAAGTAAATCAAAATTTGTTTATTTAGCTTGAAGAAATTGAATGATTAAGAACGTAAGAAATAAAAAGAAGTTAATAAGTAATATCAAAAACTTGTAATCAGTTTTTTTATATTTGTTAGAAAATCATAAGCTATGATGTTACTTTATTATACTAGTAGATGCACATTCAGTTTATTTCGTCGAACATAACACAAGTTTCGACAAAAAGGGAGGAGAAAGAATTTCTCAAGAAATTGTTTACAACACGAAATTTCAAAATAACTTCATGCACTTTGTGTATTATCTGAGTTTGTAGTAAAGCGCTTGTAAGTTGCCTGAGAGTTATCGCAGAGTTTCGCAGGCAAGTAAAACAATAATTTAACTGTAACATGACGAAGAGTTGAAGACTTAGCTACAAAGCGCAACTTGCTATTCGAGAACTTACAAACGCTCGTAAATAGACAAATACG
Source organism: Eupelmus azureus (assembly GCA_030522685.1). Lineage (NCBI taxonomy): Eukaryota > Metazoa > Arthropoda > Insecta > Hymenoptera > Eupelmidae > Eupelmus > Eupelmus azureus. The sequence continues at coordinate 8,706 of JAPYZA010007219.1, forward strand.
TACGACTAATTCGATTAGTCGCCCTCTTATTAAAGACATCTCCTAACGTGCAACGCAAAACAAAACAAGATCACAAGAGCCTAATTAAACTAAAAATCTCCAAATACATATTTTTCACCAATTTCCGTCCCTCATTACCGTAAACCACACTTTTAATCTCGAAAAATGTTCCAGCCCAGCACTGCTGTATTTTCAGAGCGAGCCTCGGGCATTCGAACCGTTTCGCATTCCTCTCCCCTGCTGCAGCCGAAAATCGTGCGTACGCGCGAGTAGGGAAAAGGGCAGTTGTAAACATTCCGCAGTGAACTGGCTCACGATCGGCCGCAAACGCAAACACGCGCCCCGCATCTTTCTCCCCTTTCTGCGCGCTTCGCGAGCCGCGCAAATCAAGTTCAGCCAAATGATTTAGCGATTAAAGGGATGCTCTGCAATTGCGGCGCGCGATGGAGTTGGGTGGCTGGTTTGCGTTTGGTTTTGGGCAGGTATCAGGGTTAATTTATTGTCTGGTGCGTTGGTGGGTGAGTGTTTGGACTTGAGTCAGTAGATTATAGATTTAATAACTTGTTTACATACAAATTTTGAAGAAATAAACGAGACCATGCATAATTTTAGGATTCTGATAATAAACTTTAAATGACTCTTTATAAATAGGGAAGAGCGATCTCATACCAAGATTTGGAGGGGTCAAAGTAAATAAATCTAACAATCAGTTTAATTGTTTGTTGAGTTCAAATTTGTACTCTGTGGATGAATTATTTTTCTTTGTTTTACATTGGTATCTGAGATTTGTAAAGCTATTAAATATTAAAGCAAAAATAAAATATTACAACCGTTCGGTTTGAAATCACTCCCCCTACTATTCAATAGAGATAATCAGTAGCAATTTCAACAGAGTTAATCAGTGTTATTCTGTAGTATAGTACAGAATATTATTGTAATATTTATTGAATATCAATAACAAGTTTCTATATAATCTAGTCACACATTTCAATTATCATTTGATTCTCTCAATACTTTCCAACTTATTTAAAATAACATCTACCAACCTGAAAAATGTTAGGTAAAATTAAACCAACGCTTCAAAAATACTTTAAACAATTCTTAATATAATATCATTATTTCTGCCAGCCACGTAATTTTCCCATCACGAATTTTCACTCAAACGCTTATCACTGAAAAACCTTTACAGTAGCGTGCTTTATCTCGCTTCATAAAAAAAGCCCTCCGAATCACGCGTTACAACGTTTCGTTCAAACCATATCCTCTCCACCGTAACTCTGGAAATCCCGTGGCGGCATCACGTGCACAAAAATATGCGAAGCGCGAAATCGGGACACTGGCATTGTTCCTCTCGCATCTCCGATACATACACGTACAAAAGCTGGCCGCGCGGGAAAAAGAGAAGCGCACAGTTCGTAAAAAGCTCGGCGTTACAGCTCGGAAAATAAACGGGAAATTCCAGCGAGCGGTAAAACAAAAAGCCACTGATTCCAAGCGGCTCGGGGGGATGAGAGCTGCGAGCTCTGGATTATGAAAAGGGTGGAGTGTGGGTGAGCTCTGGGAGAGCTTACAACGTTGCTGATTGTTCGCAGGGCGGCGCGAGCGCGGGCGCGATTTCCTGGAAACTTATGCTAACGCGCGTTTAATGAGCAGCCGCGATTCTATCTTGCTCTGCGGTGCGTCAGTGCCAGCTTGTGGCTTGATTCAATTGTAGGTGATAACACTTTTGCTTTATTGAGTGCTCGTGCCGCGTGCGTTTTGTGCATTACTGAAATGCTGTTTACTAGCTTTGGGATTTAAAGAATTATGAGAGGGTGGGGTTTTGTTTAGACAAAGCTGATTAAAATTGGGGATGTTGAAAACGTGTATTATTTAATTTATTGATTGCTTTTTGTTTTACCGCTAACTAAACTTTCTTCTACTTATAATAAACGTACAAATTGGAATATATAGAAAATGGCTTATATTTCACGGTCCATTCAGTAGCTTCTTTGATGTAATGCATATTACTTGGGAATGACGCAGTATCTTTTTTGAGGGTTCGATCAGAAGCTGGTTATACTAAATCACAGAGAAGAAAATGTGTTCCTTACAAACGTGTTTTTAACACATAAAATAAAAAAAAGTAACCAATAAATATATTTATTAAATTTTACAGAAAGATTCTATAAATAAAGAATTCGTTATATATTAAATGAAATGTACGTTTTTATTGTGCTCAAAATTTTATAAAAATTTTACTTATAAAAAATAAATAGAAGCAGAAATCAAATATTCTAAAACTATGTTACTAGTTCTAATACACACTTATGACTCTCTCACACACGCACGTACAACACATAGATAAAGTAAAGAATACAAATAAAACCGAATGTTGACTTATATAGGTATGTGGCTATATGTAGGTATAATAATATGGAATATATAGAAAACAAATGTATTTTTATTCCAAAGTTAAAAGTTATCTTAATTAGGAGTAAAAAATATTGAAATATCTACAAAATAACATAAAAATACATAAAAAAGAAAAAAAATTTATCATAAATACAATACGCGTAAAACACAATACAATAAAAACAATTTAGTAATATAAGTAGAAATTGATAAAATAAACATAAATTAAATAAAGTCAGATGCTCAAGAGTTATAACACAGCGGTGCAATAATTTAAGTTCAGCAGCTTTATAAGAATTATTACCTTTTGATTTTGATAGGAATGTTTGCTTATTACATATTTAATAAATTTATAGCAATGCCTTCAAGGCAATAACGGAAACGTTTACTCATCAAACGAAAATTTATGACTAATGTTAAAAGCAGAGGTATCAAAACAAGGCGTAAATCATCCTTTTCTCGATCACCGAATCCCTTTTTCACTTTTAATTCGACCTAATTATCCCCGCCATACCAAAGATCCAGCCTCCAGATTTCCATTCTTCCTTTGACAATCATGTTCTAATGCAACTGTCGTGAGGTGGGCCGCGAAAAAGAAAGCGAAAAAGCAAGCCGAGCTCGTTGAAAGTGGCTGCTCGCTAAGTGGAAAAAATGTGATATCGTCTCTCGTAATTTCCGCAAAAAAGAGAGAAACAGAGAGAGAGAAGGGATGGGACATGCATTTTAAATGGGCGCGTACAATGTAGAGAGAAAAGGAAGTTATCGCGCGGACGCATTTTCTTTTCGCACGTGTGTACACGCGCGAAACCGCGTAAACACGCGTTATATAAACTCGGCTGCGGCGGCTTCTCTCTCTCTCTCTCTCTCTCTTTGCTTGCGCTGTTATTTTTCAGCGAATACAAAGTCACGTACGCGTTAGATTACGTATTCATTGATTAAACAGGCGCGGGCAGGCGGACTTCTCCCTTTTTGCCGGAGAAACTGAATTTTTCGGCGTCTTCGCTGGTATGCGAGCCAGTGTGTTCGCTAGGTAATGAAAGAGATTTTTTTCGCGCCCGACGAGCGAGCGAAGGTTGCTTTATTTTCGCGCCGGGTAACTCGATCGAGCGCTTTTTTTGTTGCACCGCCAATGAAAAAGTGTGTGCGTGTGTGTGAGTTGTGGATATATCTTGTCGTACGCTCGAAATGAATAATAGAGTTAGCTTTGGTTGGTTTAATGAGTTACTCGGTTTTGAATTATGGATATTTTAAATATAGAAATTCGTGCATGCTGAGTCATTATAATAAAGACAAATTATTCTTTAATTTAATGCACCAAAATAAATATTAAGATTTTACAGATTTTAAAACCGAGTATGTAAAGTTCTTACCAAATATTGGTTTTTTGCATACTGTTTTATCGGAATTTTCTCGCATAATGTATTAACCCTCAGAACTGGCATAATAGAAAATCGAAACAAAAAGGTTTTAATATTACGGAATCTTTAATCCATTATCCGTTCTATATTTTCACTATTAAATGTAACATTTTATGGTTCTTTTACTAATTACTTCTTTAAAACGATATACATTACATTATATTACTTTAAATTAAATGAATTAACTTAAAATACCTTTGTTCACTAAAATTCTTTGAAAAATAAATAAAATGAATATTTAATTTAAAGTGTATAACATAAAAAATGTATGCACTAATTAGAACATTATAGGGAAAAATTTTATATGAAAATTATTGTCAGCAAATGAAATTTTAGAAATAATTTCGCATAATGCTTTTGAAGTTTAATGGCTACAGATTTTCATACATTATTAATCATGAATTTAAAAGCCGTAGCATTTATAATTTATAAATGAAAAAATAGACAGGATTTAACTGCACTGTTAATATTTAACGTTAATAACATTGAGTTCGTGCAGTATTCACTTTATGTTACTTATCGGATCATTACTGATATTCTAACAGTACTTGTTCTTCTATATAAAAAATAAAAAAAAATAATAATATAAAATATAAAATTAAAGTACAATAAAGTCTATAGCAAAAAGAAAAGATGGAAACCCTCAGTTTCAATCTTTCCATTTCTTCAATTTTCAATAAATAAAAATCAACTAAATAAAATTCCAGACGATCTTCCGGCGAACAAAACCTTCGCCGCGCTTCTGCAAAATGTGATTTCATCCGCGAATAATCAAATCTCGTCTTAAAAGTCCCCTGCCTCGTGCACGTAACCGATTTCTCGTGCGCAAAAGTATTACCGAAACGACGTTTGCCGCGCACACACGCGTGCCCTGCCCGAAGCCAGGAAAATGCGTTCGATACTCGAGAGAGAAAGAGAGCTGCGAAAAAAGGAAAACTTAAGAGAAGAAAGAGAGAGAGAGAGAGAGAGAGAGAGATGAAAGAAAACAGTCTACGAAACGAGCGAGCTCCCTATATTGCGCAAACATTGTTGGAATGCGGACGAAACGCCGAGAAATAAGTTGTGATTGAGCCTTCGAACGCGGATATCTAGAATATATCGCGACATCCCTTATTGATTTTCTGATCTAGCTAGATTTGCCTTTTTATGGAATTTTCAGTCAAACTCGAAACAATGCCGACCTCATCATATACACTTGCTTCCTTGTAACAGGAATATTCCACCAATATTCCTGCAACATTGCGCTAATATCTCCGTAATATTCCCCAAACATCACCATCGATAAAAACAGCAATCCAGAATATGAGGGTAAAAAATCCTTTGCAAGCCAAAACTCGGATGTTACTTCAATAATTTCCCTCCGCGCTTTCGTAGTTTATTCTCCAGCGCGTGCCTGCAAGCTCGCTGCAGTCGCTGGCGCGGAATTTTCGGCGTCTCGCCTGCAGCACTCATCGAGAACTTGGAGAGCGCCGCGTGGCGGCAGCTGCATATACGAGCCCTCTAGACCCTCGTATACGAGCCGCCCTCACCGCCATTGGCTTTATTACATCGGCGTCACACACGAGCGGCTCTGCACCCTCGAGCCTCGCTCTAGCGGCTGTAACTCCCGAATTTAAGTCCTCGGAGCTAGTCGTTGTCCTTTTATTATGTACTTTTATGTACCTGAGCGGCGCTTGCTTTTTATTATGCTTTCTTTGCGTTTATTTTTGCGAGGGTGTGAGTATTGAGCGGAACGCGCCACTCCTGACTTTTTAATTGGGATGGGCAGGCTCGATGTCGAGCCCTGTACACGAGTAGCTGGAAAAGAGTACTAAGATAGTTTTATAAAATATTAGAATGATAGTATTTACACGTGTATTGTTATTGTTAAGACTGTGTACGGAAAAAACAGCATTTTACATTTTTTTATAGCTACAATAGCATCTTGTTTTCACAATAAATTTCACGAAACGCATTTCTTTAAAACACACAGACACGCACACATCATTCCAACACACCCCAGCGCCAATCTCTGAATTCTTAATCTCACAATCAAACAGAAAATACCAATTACCTTAAAAAAAACCGCACGCCCTCCGCAATTCCGCGGAAGAATAAGGCGCATAAAACCGATGGAAAGCAGAGTGATAAAAAAACAGGCTTGCTCTCACGAGTGAAAAACTGCATGCGAACGAACGCGAGCTGAAATGGTAATCATCGAGCGAGCTTGCACAAGTAGGCAGAGCGTGCAACAAAAAGAGAACCCTCGAGGGTAGCGCGCGCCGGGAAAGCACGTGTACACACGTTCACCTACACTCGCGAGTCTGGCAATCGAAGAAAACGAAGTTGGCGCTCGGCGAGGGGGAGAATAAAGGGCAGCTCGCGGGGAATCGCGAGGCGGAAGGGTGCGGCGAAGGTGAAACTGGCGCGTGAAAAGCGAGCTGGAAAATAAGCTGTTCGCTTCTCGGATGCGGGACGATCGGTCCTCGATGATTCCAGAGCGAGCGAGGAAAAGTCGGAGGAGTTTAGCTGCTGCTGGGTTTTTGAACAAGTGTTAATTGGATTGGGGTTAGAGGGAGGAGAATTTCGTCTGAGTGGCAGGTGCTAATTTGCGATGATGCTCTTTTTTAATGATTTTCTGAATTTAGTTTTTCTGGTGTCTTGGATAATCATATATTGTTGGAGGTACGGAATATTGGAGAAACACTTCTGAATTAAATTCTTAAGTCTGACCCAACAAGACCTCACTCTACTGTGCGAGT
>JAPYZA010007221.1:0-21221 GCA_030522685.1 Eupelmus azureus
CTCGAATGATATCTAGCACACAAAATAATCCGTACCCCAAGTAAACCAAAAATTATCCTAATATCCACAAAATAACAGGAGCATTTCTTCACTGGCAATACCCAGAGCCGATCAAGTTATTCAAGCAATTCCAACGGTTATCGGCAAACAAAAACGACTTTCACAAACCCGTTATCGGGATTACAAGCTATAAGGTCAGTCATTCGCCGATATTATTTCGAATAAAATAAGTAGACTATCGCCGGGATTCCGTGCTAGTCGTGCGCGGCAGGATCCCAGCTCTCGGGTGTGACTTTCATCCGCCTATATAGAAAAACGACTCTTCCGACGCTCTCCTTCGAGACTCGATCGGATATATAGCGCCACTTCTGGCCGGAGGCTGCACCGCCGGCGTCGAGAAAGGGAATATATACCTATATACAACAGTGGCACAGTCCTTCCGGCCATTTCATTATTCTCTCCTTCGCCATTCTTGACCCTCTCTTTCTCTCTCGCGCTGGAGGTATAAAAAAAAGATTCATTATGTTGCGCGCTAGCTGCACAATGGCTCTTTGCTCGGAGCGCCGATTTCAAAAGTCGAGAGAGAGACGTCCTTTGTGCCGCATGCTAATATTATTACATCAATGTAACGCGCGAGCTGAATTAGATAAGATTGTTGCCTGAAAAACGGCGAGGATCGTGGATATTCAATGCAAATGGGAAGAATGCGATTGATGTTCGGATGTTTTCGACGGATAAGACACTTGAGGATGGTTTAAGAGCTGTCTTAATAATTGTGGCGGATGTGAAGATTTGAATGGAAAAAAAATTGATTGTATTTCTTATGTATTCATTTGGAAATTAAAAGCCCGCAATGAAATTGCTTTTGCTTTATGGGTTTATATGTTTGCTTGGGATCATTTGTTGGATGAATCACGCCTGTATCGAAAAGGGAAATGATAGCTGATTGCGCCGAGTTCTAATTTTAACGCAGCGTCTGTTATCTTTTATAAGAATTTAACGATAGAGACTTTATTATGCTAATCTTTTGATGGTTCATAAAGAAATGACAATAGATTGGATTGCGCAAAAAATAGAATATTCCGAAATCTTTACGTAAATAATTAATATAAAAACAATACGATATTTGCATAACGAGGGATTGCGCGCTCGCACTTAAAATAACGATCATTTAATTATTATTTCATTTAAAAAGCCATAACCCCCGTGCTAAAGTACATTTTCGCTCTGATTTTTTGCCCTAACCTATATACTATCTACATAAAACTCAATATTTTATCGAGCAGTAAAGAAAAGTTATACTAGCTTTTAACAACTCTCCAAAAACTTTTGAAAAAAAAAATATATTAAAATTTCGCTGCAACCGAACGCGTGTCAATAGTTGAGCCGAACGCGAAGCGTGTCCATAAATTAGGCCGGTGAAACTTTTATGCGCTTAGAGAAAAGTATGAACGCTGCGACGCGTCCGTAAAACCAGTGCGACACTGTATATGCACTTGTCATCCAATGCACGTGTGCTGGTTCACTGCGGCTCGTTCTGAGAGAGCTGCTATAAGCGTCAGCACGTGCTTATCCGTAAAGCAAACATTGTATTATTTGCGGCTGGTGTATAGAGCGGATAGGTACACTTTGGTTTTGTCAGATTTTGCGACTGTTGTTAGTTTAATTTATGTAAGGTGAAAGTTTTTGTGTTTTATGTAGTAAACTGTGTCGAGCCGTTTAAATGAATGTTTAATACTTGAACAGGGGATTTTTTACTGTTTTTTTTGTGTTATTTAATGTTATTAGGGTTTGAGCGTTAAATACGCTTCGCGAATGTGTGTACTTGTGGCTATAAAGATTAAAATTTGGAAAGACGTTTAACTGCGTTACAGGAACCAATAGCAACATTCGAAATGGTATAAAACTAAGCATTACTGTTTGCTTTTTAATAATAAATATTTATAACCTTTTTATATAATTTCTAATGTTTTACTTAAAATAAAAACAAACGTCAAAAAATATAATAAATAAAATTAAAAATTGAATATATTACTTATTAGGCACTGTAAATTCATTATACATAAATTCATTTTTTTATTCATAATTTTGAAAACACAGTGTAATTATCATTAAACAATAAATTAGTATAAATTATACAGTAATAAATATCTTATCAATACGGATACTCATTAGTGAAAAAAAATTATTTTTTAAATTATTTTCATAAATAGATTATCATTATTACAAAAAAAGTAATTACCGATCTCCGACTCAAAAATATTCAAATATATGCCTACAACACACGACCTAGCAACATGAAACCTATATACTACAGTAAATAGTAACGTATATGTGTAGATATAAAGGCAGTTTCTTATGTATATTTCTCAATAAAATACGTGACTGTGACGGTCTGATACCAGCTATAAAGCTGAGATCTGCTTAAAGGCGGACATTTCAAATGTGCCATCAAATAATACGATTCTCTTTTAACTGTATATATACACGATGAAATATAAAATTGTACTATATTATACCGTATATCCGGAAAAACAAGTCAAGTCCATATGTAATTGAAATAGTATAAGATTTAAAATTTTAATTTTCAATTTTAATCATAATTAAAATACGTCTTTCTTTATAGATTGACATGTATAGACCAATATTTAATATATTTTAAGCATTTTATAAAACTATCATAAAAATATATAGCAATAATAAAATATTTATGTCATATTTTAAAATTTATTTTTAATGTGCTTTAGAGTTTACGGACATTTTATAACAAAATGTAATAGTCTTGGGAATGGAGCAAAAATTTAGAAAAAATTAATTATTATCTTCAAGAATACTCTTGCCAAATTTCCTATTGGTTCTCAATTCGAACTCGCTACCTTTACATAGGTGTACGAAATATCATCTCCGTAAAACTAAATTTCAGTATTTTTCACCATATCGATTTCGATATGAAAATAAATAACTCCACAACGTTGGTACAGAAAAAAATCCAATGTCGCTTATCAAGATCAGAAAATTATATTAACCAAACTCAGTTTTTAGTGAATTTGGTGAACTTAAAAAGCAAACTTGCAAATTAATTTAATGATGTCTGGAATGTTTTTTGAACATTCGATCTTCTGTTAAACAAATCTATCCTAGACTACAATATTTAGAAATATTTTGCTTTTTTGAAAAAAATGTTTTTTATTTAAATTATACGTAGTGTACTATAGTTACTTATTTGGATTGAGAAAATACCATTTAAAATATAAATACTATGTTTCAAATTTTAATCTGTGCTTAATAATTTTTGTTTATAAAAAAACCAATAGCATTGAATTGACCAAAATATTTGAAGATATTTAGTAGGTTCGCTAATAACTAAGAATATACGGAAAAAGGTTTTCTATTCATTAATACCTTAATATATTAGATATTGATTCCGTTCTTTGTATAGCGATCATACACCTGGAATGTATCGCTATTGATGATCACAGATTCACTTCAAACTGCAGTAAAACGTATTTATAGGTTCTATAAGATTTAAAAAAAGACCGCAGAACTAAAATTTGAGAATACACAATCTTAACAGTAAAGTAAGCCCAGCAAAACAAAATCAAGTGTAAATAGCTTCCTTTACGTATTTTGTTTTATAGCAGGTCATTGCAATTATTAGTTTTATCTTTTACTTCAGTATCTTTCTGGTTAATTGTCGGGGAATTCCCAAAAATTCGAAATGGCTGCTACCAAAATTTTTATAAATTCAGAAAAAATAGAAAGAAAAGAAAGGTTTTTAAAGGTTTTTTAGAAACCTTTCCGGATTTTGATTTTGAACCTTTTGCAACAATTTAACCAGACATAACAATTTTCAAAAATATTAAACAGATCAAACAAACTTTTTTGTTTTTCACGTTTCGGTTTTTAAAGACTATATTTTTGGTTTTTTCATTTGGATAAGTTCAATTGATGAACCCCCTCAGAATTATTGACTGCAATACTCAACTATTTATGTTAAAGTTCGGGAAAGTTAAAGTTAAGAATATTTTTTACGTTATCCTTTATGTTATATGTAAACAATCATGAATAAAAACTCTAAATGATCGATGAAAAAGAAACAAAAAAGAAAATGAAACAAGAGCAGATCAGCGTTTATTTAACTTTTATTTTTCGAATTTACAATTATATTAAAATCTTAAATGAATCTTAAAAGTTCCTAAGTAAATTTTGAAATTCTGAGTGCCGTTCAGTAGTTGTAAGTTATATGTTCTTAAAGGCACGCGCGTTTAAATGTAAATTTGAAAAAAAGTTGTAAAATAATTTCTAAAAATCAATATATTGGAGAAAATTTTATTCGCTTCCAAATAATGTAAAAATATTTAACTTAAAAACTCCTATTGATTAAAATAAATTATGAAATTTTCTGAAAAAATTTATATTACCTATTTTAATTATGCTTAAATCATTTGTAATTTTTTATTGAATTAACATATCAAAAATACTTTTGCAACATTTTGAAATGAATAACATTTGCGCTTGTATCTGAAATTATATTTTGTCTTTTATTTAAAAAAAATGCACGTTCTTAAATGTGTACTTGTTAAATATAACAATGGTACTTTAACTTTCGACCGAATTAAGTAATATTTTTTTATACTGAAAATTGAAAAAAATATATTTTCGATTTTAAACCATATTACTCTGATTTTTGTATAATTTGGGTATACCTAAAACATAAGAAACTTTGAATGAATAGTTTTGATTCATTTTATCGTTATACTGGTACCTACATTAAATTAAATAAAAGAAAAAACATTAAGCAATTAATTTTCCCAAATAACCAAACCACCATCGACCACTTTTTTAAAATCCCTCACAAAAAAAAATTCGCAAACGCACTTATGCATTGGCACAATGCCGTAGCTCGCTATAGTTTCTTCTTCTCCTCCCGCAGACTCTCGCAGATTTTCAACCAATCGGCTGGTCCCAGCTCACTCGAATCCGAGAGCCCAGCACATATATATTTATACCGCGCCTGGCAAAAGCACGCACCGGAGGGGTTCCCCCCTTTTCCTACTCGCACTTCTCCTGATGCGCATCCCTCTCGCGCTCACCATAACACAGCGAGTTGCATCATTCGCTTTGCAAGTACAGACCTGTGGCGCGCATAGTGACACATTCGGCGCTCGGTAGCGGCCGGCTTCTTATCAAACCTGCATGAATACAATACAATACTCGGCTTCCTTCGGCGGGTCGTTTTACCGAGAAGTTGAGTGTAAGCCAGTGCATTCGCGATTGTGCGGTGATCGATTTTCCGATTGCATTGCCGATCGAAGTGGAAGTTTGGGATTGTGAAGGCCATGGGTGTGCCAAAGTTTTTTCGCTTTATTAGCGATCGCTATCCATGCATCAACAAGATCGTCAAGGAACATGAGGTGAGCGACTCTTTTTTGTAATGTAAATGAATTTTTTTTTTTCGTTAAACAGTAGGCATGGTCAATATTATAATTTTTGGTACAAAATTTTTTCGTCAATGTTTATACTTTTACATTTATGGTTACCAATTAATGAGGCTAAAGTTAAGGGGAATATTTTTTTTTCGACAATCTCATTTTCGTGAAGGAACAATATTAACATTTTATGAATGCATAAAAATTTGCAAGTAATATTTTTTCTTGAAAGTTTTATTGAAAATAAAAAGAGTTGTAAAGTTTATTGTTAAGTCACGTAGTAATATGCTTTATGAAGATTCTTAGAAATATGTATTCTTTTTTTAGATTCCAAAATATGACAATCTATATCTAGATATGACTTCTATAATTCATACTTGCTCCCATCCAACTGATTCTGACATCCATTTTCGTGTTGGAAAGAAAGAATTTTCAGATGAAGATATTTATCAAAATGTTTGTCGGTACGTTGAGATAATACTTCGTGTCGTCAAGCCTGCTCAGTTAATGTACTTAGCCTTTGATGGAGTTGCACCGCGAGCAAAAATGAATCAGCAGAGAGCAAATCGATTTCGTGCAGCACGAAATATGAATAAAACTCTTATCGAAAGAGAAATTCAGGATGATGTATTATTTGATGCAAACTGCATTACACCAGGGACTGTTTTTATGGCAGAATTGATTGATTATATGAAACATTTTCTTGCATATAAAATTTCAACAGATCCTTCCTGGCAGACATGCAAAATTATTTTTAGTGGTTCTGATGTATGTATAATTAAATTTAAATTTAATTTATTAAAAAAATTAGTTAAAATTTATTTTATATAATTAAATTTTAATTTAAGGTACCTGGAGAAGGAGAACATAAAATTATGCAGTTTATTAGATACAATAAAGCGCAGCCAAATTATAATCCTAATACAAGACACTGCCTATACAGTCTTGATGCTGATTTAATCATGCTTGGATTATGTACGCATGAGCCTCATTTTTCATTAATACGCGAGACAGATACATTTGGAAAGTCGATGAAAATGTTAGCTCCTGAAGAAACGGATTTTCATCTGCTGCATTTATCATTAGTTAGAGAATATTTGGAATATGAGTTTGCATCTATTAAGCAAAAATTAAAATTTCGTTTTGATTTAGAAAAAATTATAGATGATTGGGTTTTAATTGGATTTTTAGTTGGAAATGATTTTATACCACAATTACCAAATTTAAATATAGTTTCTGGAGCACTTCCACTGCTATACCAAGTTTATATTAATGTTTTGCCGACTTTGGATGGTAACTATACTGATAGCATAAACATATTAATACATGTAATACATTTATATTTTTCTTTAGGATACATCAATGAGGCAGGAGATTTGCATTTAGGCCGCTTTGAAAAGTTTATAAAATGTCTTTCTTATATTGAAGGAAAAATGTCTTCCATAACTACGTCAATTGAAATTCACAGTTTTTTTGAATCTCAGAAAGATTCTATTATAAACAAATTTGAGAAAATTAAAGTTGAAAATGATGATAGTGCAATCAAAGCTTTGGACAATTCTAATATGGCAGAAAAAAATACAACTTTTTCACAAGCAGCTGAAATAAAGGAAAAATATTATCAAGATAAACTAAAGTTTGATAATATTAATGAGTATGAAAACATTATTAAATGCGTTTTACATGAATTTAGACAGTTTACATTAAATTTTATAAAATTTGTTTTGTGTTTCAGTTCAGTTATATGTACATTAGTAGAACAGTACATTAAAGCTATTCAATGGACTTTAAATTATTATTATCATGAGTGTTGTAGTTGGTCATGGTATTATCCATACCATTATGCTCCATTTATTTCAGATATAAAGAATTTAAAAAACATAAACATCAATTTTGATAAGTCCAAACCATTTCTTCCTTTGCAACATTTATTAGCTGTATTGCCATCAGCTAACAGTCATTTATTACCATCAGCTTTACGTTGTCTTTTAACTGCTTCTTCACCAATAATTGATTTTTATCCTGAAAATTTTGAAATTGATTTAAATGGAAAAAGTAATGACTGGGAAGCAATAGTTTTAATTCCTTTTATTGATGAAAGTAGACTAATAAAAGGTAATTCTAAAAACAAAATTGCTTTGTAATTTTATATTAAAATAAGCATTTAATTAGCAGTTTTTATATAAAGTTGGTCTAAATTTTTATTGATAATTAAAATTTACATAATTTTAGTAAATTTAAAATCTTATTTTAAACAGCAATGGAGCCCTATAATAAAAAATTAAGTAAAAAGGAACAAAAAAGGAATACAAATGGTCAAATTTGTAGTTTCATTTACACAAAAACAAGTTTGGGTCAATATCCTGTTGATACAATTTTTGATTCATTTATAAATCATGCTCAGAAGGAACATATAAAACAAGAGGATTTAGATGTACCTAAGAATAAATTAATTAAAGGATTATGTCACAATGTTTCTTTTGATCTTAATTTTCCAGGATTTCCAACTTTAAAACATCTTGCACATTCATTCGAGTTCCAAATTATAGAGGTATATGCTATAGTCTTTTACATTTAACAAGTACCTCTTACTAGTAAATATAGTATTTATATAATTAAAATTAATAATAAAATATTTTTTTAGACTAAGACGATTACCAATCGCTCAAATAAAGTCGAAGCAATGGTTTTAAATGTTTTGCCCAAGCCAGTGTCCAATCTTGAGCAATTAGCAAAAGAGTTATTAGGTAACTCAGTTTACATAAATTGGCCGCATCTTCAAGAAGCTTATGTTATTGGTATAACAGATTTCAAAGAAAAAATCTTTCTTGTTAATTATTGGAAAAAATTCACTACAGATAATGTAAAATGTGGTCAAGTTACTGAAACTGAAAATTCAAAATTGCAAACAGAAATAACATTAATCAATGAAACGTAAGTTGAATCATAGTCAAAAAAATTTTTTTTTAATAAAGTACAAATTACTTATACATTTTTATAATTTAGGTACAGACAAAGGCAAGGTATTAATATTGGAGAAACAAAAGTTGTTGTTTTTGTCTTTCCTATAATGGGCAAGCGATATGTTAGTGGAAATTTTGGAAAAGTACAATTACAATCTAAGTGGAGCACTCTTGCAAAACCATTTCCATATCAGCTTATTATTAAAGAGTTAAACCTCCACCGAGTTACTTTTATGATGTTCAAATCAATTGCGGATATTTTCACAGCTTCATCTCAATGTTTTATGATTGGTCATCCAAACTATGGTTCCATAGGAGAGGTAATATATTTTTTATTTCACTATGTAAATTATTTATTATAATATATTTATGCTTTACTTAAGAAAAATAATTTTCTACAGATAAAATGTTTAAATAACCAACGTTTAGTTGTGGCTTTACAAGTAACAAAGGAACCAGATTTTACGTTATCTAATGAAGATTAACAGAATTAGTGGTTCTTTAATAGTTACTGAAGACTTACCTGAGTCTGATGGGTCAAAATATTATGACATAGGACTTCATATTAAATTTCCAAAACGAAATAAAGAGGTAATATAATATAAATTATATTTGATACTGAATTTTTGTATATTATAAAACTACAGCAAATAATTTTATTGCCTTTTAGTTATTTGGATTCACAAAAAAGAAAGATAATACTTGGCATTATAGTAGTAAAGCTGTTCTGTTATTTCAAAATTATAAAGAAAAATTTCCTGATCTTTTCACAACCTTAGATAACGATCCAACTTTAAGTACTTTTAATCTGTCACATCTTTTTCCAGAAGGGTATATATTTTTAATTAATAGTACATTTCGATACTAGTGCGAGAAAGTGATTTCAGCTTTGTGCGGACCTTTGCGCCCGAGCGAAGCGAGGATGAAAAGGCCACACGAGGTTGAAATCACTTCCTCGCTCATCTATCGAACTGTGTTTTTTTATACGCCGTGCACAAAGCTACATTTAGCGTACGCTTTGTTGTTCGAGCATGCGCGAAATCGAGCTTTGCGCACAGAGTATCAAAAAGTTCGTATTAACTAATATTTTGTTTTAGGTTACAGCAACTAAATTTAGTCAAAACCTGGCTTGCTGAACAGTTAATTAATTATACGACATTTTTAGAATGTGGTACTAAAACTTTAGGTCTTGAAGTTCCAAAGGTTGAAAAATTTGTTTCTGATTTTATTTTGAAACAAGAGGCGCCTCAAGTAATTCAAGCAGAACTTTCTCCTCAAATATTATTTAGACCTGGAGTGATTGCAGGCTTAGTACCACCTGATGTCAAGGCTGTACATAAGCTACTTGACCGAGTTATTTGTATTAGAGAAAACTTCACAGTTCCATTAGGTTTTAAAGGAACTATCATTGGGATTCAACAAAAAGATGACAAATGGAAGAACATTTATGAAATACTTTTTGATGCTTCATTTACAGGTGATATGCAGAATTAAATTACAATTGAAATTTCCATTTTTGATTCTCTAACTATACTGAATTTTAAATGAAATTTTAATACAATGTTTTAGGTGGATTAACTTTATATGAAAGTTCTGAACATAGGTGTTATAGACTTACAGTAGCTGATTTTGTGAACATCAGTTTTGGTCGGAGGGATGCAGCTACAGAAACAAAAAAACTTACTTCGAATCTAAGTACAGTTGTTAATGAAAATAATGCATTAAGCAAAGAATCAGTTAATGCGCCTACAAAGACTTACAATAGTGACAAAAATAGGCCAGGTACTAGCACAAGGAATAAACCAATTAAGGGAACTGATTTATCAAGGAAGATTCCTGATATTAATCCTAAAAGGAATAGACCAATAAATAGAGACGGACAACAGCATGAGCATGGAAATAATAAAAGTACCTCGAATCCAGTAGATAAAACGGCAATGAAAGCTCTTAATATTAGCATGAAAAATACGTCTTTTGAACAGAGTAATAAGCCAATGCATAGTTCTAATGCAAATAGACCACCAAAAAATATTTCAACCAAAAGGAATTTCAAACCATCACATTCAAACACATCACTAAATGTAAATAAAAAACCATCAAATTATAAGAAAAATTTTAATCCTAAAAAGGATAAAAAAGATAAAGATTAGATTGTTTTTATAATTTTAATTTTTAATAATGTTTCAAGATAAAATTTATTTTGATAAAAGGAAATTTGTATGCGTTTTTAAAGTTTAATGCATGTATCTGATCGTTCAAATAGAGATTTCAATATAGCATAAAATATTTTTAAAATAATTATAAGTAATATTTAAGAGGCTTCAATACTGATTTTTATAAAAGTTTTTTATTGAAAACTAAAGTTCTTTTATACTGTTTCATTCACAAATTTTTGTTTTTTTAACGAAGCCCGAAAGTTTTATTATTATCCATCATGCAGATTAGTTATAACTAATCTGCATGATGGATAATAATAATAAATTTTATATAAAATTTTAAATATAAAGTTAAAAAAAAAAAAAAAAAAAAGAATTGTGATATAAGTTCCCCTCCATAATACAGTCTAACTGTGTGAAAAATTAGTATTTTGAACGATATTTTTTAAATATTAAAATATTTAGATTCATAAAGATAAATAAGAAATTTCGTTTATTGTATTGTGATACAACATAAGTAATTAATTATTGTAAAATTTACTTTAGAATTATATCTTGTTTGATTAGCTATTTAAACCTTACATAAATTAGAGTAAAACTGACATTATTTAATAAAGTCTATCATGTTGTACTGCATAGTTTAATGTGTATGTTTTTATAATTCTGCGCCGTATCGTTAATAATTATATAAGTGTTACGAAAAAAATGTATAATTTGTGATAATAAATACACAATCATTGGCAAAACAAATTGTCGTTTAAACAGTTTTTTAAAAACTCATCATTCACTGTATTATAATTATCTAAATGAGATTCTCTCGCTTCACAAAGCAGTATCTCTGCCTCTCTACACACTCGCTCGTCTTGTTATCCGAGTTATTTTCCTCTGATAAGAATCGTCCGTATCGAGCTTCGCTGACAATTGTGTATCGAAAAGCAATTATTCGCGCTGCTCAACAGTCGCTGAATGTTCGAAAGCATCTCTGTCTCCGAGAATTCCCGTGTCATTTTAGTGAAGCGTTGATTTACGGAAAAGCAAGTTGACATAAAAATCGGAACGATGCGCATAGCGGTAGTAGGCGCCGGTGTTATCGGAGTAACCTCGGCCGTAGCCGTAAAAGAAGCTTTTCCATCTGCAGATGTGACTATTTTTTCTGAAGCTTTTACCCCAGACACGACCGGCGATGGGAGCGCCGGTTTTTGGGGCCCTTACATCCTCGCTAACACGGATCCTGAAAAAATTGTGTAAAGTTTTATATGGCTTTGTGAAGTTTTATTGTTTGCTGTTTGTGATAGGAAAATAACCAGAAAAATGTTTATACGTTGATTAGATATGAATCTAATTCGTAATTTTATAAGTTATACATACTTCTATGTACTGATAATGATAATTAGTGAGGTGTGCATTAAAAATGTCATTTTTTAAAAAATTTTTTTTACTTTAAAGTATTCAATAACATTTTTTATATCCTTTTATAATATTTAATATGAAGAATAATGACGATTTATATAATTCATAAATAATAATGATAATTAATAATAAAATATAATAATAAGTTATTATTAATTAATAATTTTGTATAACTTATATATTTTTATTTTTTGATTAGATATTCAATTAAAAGTATATGTATAATTTATATAATATCGATGTCATAAAAATTCCTATATACATTAACGTTTCAAACTGCGGCTGCAATAATTCTATTAAAATTTCAATAAAATACTTTTAGCCGTTGGTCTTTATTGACACACAAATGGATGGATAACTTTTGGAAGTGCGATTTAGCTTCCGAAGTTGGAGTATCGCTAATACCCGTTTATCGAATCACATCAGATCCTGAAGGTTCTCCAAGGCCAGTATGGGCTTCAATCGTTTACGGTGCTCACGAACTGTCGAAAGACGAAATAAAACGATTGAACAAAATAAATAAAAAGTCTTACAGGTATATTTTAGAATGAAGATATAGCATTTTATAAACATTACGTAAAAATAATTTACCTGTATTATTATATCAAATTTTAGTGGTGGTTGGCACTTTTTGACGTTCACGTGTGAACCAGCTAGATTTTTGCCATATTTGATGGAAAAATTCAGAAAATCAAACGGAAAAATTGTAAGAAGAAAAGTAACGGACTTAAAAGATATGGAGAAAGAAGGATATGATATCGTTATTAATTGTGCTGGAATGGGTTGTCGGACGCTCTGTTCGGATAAAACTATAATTCCAGTTAGAGGCCAAGTTTCAAGAGTAAATATCTATATTTTTTGTACTATCCATTTTCTGTTTGTAAATAAGTAAATTTGCTTTTAGGTCAAAGCTTCTTGGATGTTTGAAAGTTTTCTAGAAGAAGATGATGATGGCAATTACATCATTCCTAAGTAATTATAACATAATAATAATTTCTTTTTGAGATACGTATACGTTATATTTTATAATTTTCATAATACTTAATCTTGTATTACAACTAAATTATAATCATGTTGTATTTTCACAAAGATTTGAATTTGTTTTGTATTATTATGGATAAATATTAAGATATAATTATTAAAATTGTACAAATAGAATATTATTTCTATCATCAAATTTATTTACAGCATAGAAACAGTAATTTTGGGTGGAACTCACCAAGAAAATGATTTTGACTGTACCGTGAGGCCAGAAGATTCAAAATTTATTCACGAAGGATGCGAACGTTTATATCCATCTCTTGCGGTATTTTTATTTAATTTCTTTTATTTATTAAATAATTATTCCTAAGGGGCATCGATATCTAGTATCTCCAAACTATAATTTAGTATAAGTTTGAATGACTCTTTAATTTTTTTATTTTCATTCACAATATTATTGGCTACAAAAGATATTTGATGATTAAAATATTAAAATTTTTTTAATTAAAAACGTATAATTATACTAAGAATTCATTTTAATATTTTCTAAATTTAAAATTGATTCATAAATATGTAAAATATGATATATTATACAATATTATTGACTATATTCAGTGTATAATTCAAATTTGCAGAATAGTAAATTGGTGAAGGAATGGGTTGGTCTTCGTCCTGGAAGGGCAGAAGTGCGACTTGAACCAGAAATTGTTCAAACCCAGAAGGGAAAACATTTAATGGTAATGTATCAAACTAATATTTTACAATGCTTAAGAACAAATTAATGAATATTATTTTAGAAATACTGAAATTATTTGAATTTTTATAGATTATTCATAACTATGGACACGGCGGTAGTGGAATAACATTATGCTGGGGTTGCGCTATGGATGTCGTTGAAATCATACGGCAACAACTAAAGATAAAGAACTTATCCAAATTGTGATGTACTTACTGTTTTCATTGAATTTCAAGACAATTAATTAAATCTTTTATTGTGTTTGTGGTTTAATTTTGTATAATATTTTCGTAATATTAATTTTTTTTTTAATTTCTCTTAATTTAGACACGTAATAAAACTATGATTTTTACAAAATTAAAAAAAAAAATCTATTTATTTATTTTCTACAATATTTTAAATAATATATTACTTAATATACTAATATTAAAGTTACGTTATACGTATACATCTAAATGCATGGTTTAACAAAATGCATTCTTAGGTGTTTTGTTTATCACAATATTCCATATTTTTTAAATATAAAAAGTAAAAAAGATTATTTCGAGTAGAAGCTCCATTGTAAAAATGAAAGTTGATAGTGTTCGGCAACAAAGAAAAACGTGATTCATACTTCTTACACTTAAATCGACAATACAGTTGATGCGATAAGTAACTTATCAATAACCGCGACCTCCACGACGTTCGACGTGAAGTAACTCTATTACAAAATTTACACTTTTACAATCAATTTAAATCACCTCTAACGCTATCAAATCATTCATCACAAAAAAGCAGCACCATAGCACTACATATCCTCTCCACCCCCATAATCTCCCACAATAAGTACATTTCTCTCTCAAATCCCCGAAAAGGAATCAGCAGATTTTTTTCACAGAATGGACACATCGGAGCAGGTCCTGAAGGTTTCCTGAGGGCCACAACCAAGCATACCAGTACCGTTGGCGCAGGCGCCCCAGTTGTTGCCGCAGTGGTAGTGCCATCTGAGCACGCAGTGCTCGCAGCTCAAATTCTCCGGTAGCACAGCTTTCATGTTGAAGAGACCGACGACGCCGGCAGGAATCGGATACTCGCGATTGCCGTCAGTCAGGAGCAGAGGGTGGGCATCGAAGCACTCCTCGGATTCGAGGTCCATGGTCGAGTTGAGAGGACAGAGCGAGAACTCGAAGTGGCCGATGTGGTTCGCCGTTATCTCGACTTGAAGGTCGATTACTTCGCCCTGGTGATAGCTGTGGGTTAAGGTATGTCATTGGTTATTTAGCGAATGATTTGTAATTGTTAATTTGATGGGGTATTATTAAACACCGTTGAAATTCAGTATGGAATTCTTAATCAGGCAATATATTCTATATTTTAATACGATAATTATTTTCTTAATACAATCTTTTTCACACGGAGAGAATTTTCTCATTAAATTACAGGGAATATCATGGTAAGCCTGGGACGGGTTGCAGCAACCCAAAAAATTGTGGAAATCACGGTAATCGCTACAATTTTTACCATGATTCTCATAATTTTTTGGTTGCTTTTTTTAAGTTTTCATTCTCAATATTTTTATAAATTAACTTACTTCAATTTACAATATTTCTGAATTAAAGTAAAGTCTTATTGCATTACTATTTTATTTTCTTGGGATTTAATTTTTCAATTGATAAGTTTAGCTATAAAGTTTGAATATAAGTATATAGATTAAATCATTATTAAATGATTAAATTTAAATATCTTGAGGATTAAGTTAGTCAATTTTGTACAAATAGAATTTGATGATTTACCGTCGGACAATAGTTCCAGTGCCTAGTTTTCCGCCGTTTTCATTCTTTCTAGGTCGTGGAAGAGACCAATCATCCCCACATGGTCCACATTTTCCCTTGTTTTTCTGCTGTTGAGTCTAAAACATGAAATTAAATTTTGTATTCTGTATAATTATACTTTTTGTGTAGTTTTTATTCGCTATATGTGTAAATTCATACTAGTTGATTCAATATATTTGCAACGAAAAGATTTTTAAAAATACTTAAAAGTGATTGAATTTTACCGTTCAGCAACGTTATACTTTTATTTTATCAATTGAATTGTTAAAGTTAAAAAATTCTTTTTATCGCCCTAAAAATCAATTTCTAACAAAGGAGGCGGTATTTTTAGATCTTGTCGCCTTCGATAGTTTTGTACAGAACACCTGTCCCTTACTAACAATAGCTTTCTAGAACTAAAAACACGCTTTTGTACGTACACGGTAAATTTTCTTTACGCACAGAAGTTATTCGTCTAATATAATTTTGTGATCTTGCGACGAAAATTATTATTTTGTACTTCATAATAGATATAATAGAACTTGAAAACTTACGTTAAAACCACCACAGAAATTGGCATTATCATCATAATCTTTCGGAGTATCGAAGCCTTTTCTCCACGCTCCTCCTCTGTGCACTGGCTCCTGCAATCTTCCATGACCTTCGGTCTCCCAAGCAATCAGACAAACCACAGCAAGACTAGCTACCGCGTACTTTAAAGCCATTTTCTTTTTACAAAAATAATCACAAGTAATAATTTGACTTCGAGTAAGTATTTTTTTGGATGGCTAGGACACGACGAAATTTCAAATAAACGACGCACTGAACGAAACTGAAACAATCCGAAGGGGTTGTTAAGCAATTGTGCGTATGATAGATGAGGAAGTCACCTTTTATACAATGGCAATCTAGATGAATGGAATGTTTACGCCTGAAGGTGCTGATCTTCCGCGATAGCCTTATCGCCTGGCAGATTGAACCGATTACTCAAAACTCGGCTAAAAGCGCAAAGATAAAGTTTCAGGTGTGGGAAATCTGTTTCTTCTTTTTTTTTTGACTTTGAACGTGTCTTCATTTACAATGAATGACGAAGTGAGGAATGTAGGTGACTAACTTTTTTTTTGGAAAGGGATTTGCTTTTCTTTGATATTCATGAGAAAATGCCGTTGGGAATTCCGTTGCATTATATCTTGACATTTATTTAATCAATAATAATACTTAGCACGTGTAATTTTTACATTAGAAGAATATTGTTCTAAGTAAAATTAAAAAAAAAAATTTATAAATTATGCCAAGCTTTTTTCAATCACATAAATTTATATTAGAATAGATATTTTAAGGTAGTTATTTCTCAATCTACATATAGTTTGTGTTTAACTCTTTGATTCTCGAATTAATTTTACGATATTTCAATTTTTATTTTATTTTTATTATTACCTTTTGTTTTAAATTGAAAAAATAATTTTTTTAGTACGTAATCTGATTTTATTTTATATCTATTTGAAAATGCTGTAATTGCATTATAAAATTTTCTCCGATAAGTATGTATGTACTTGAAAATAAACTTGTTATAACGCCTACATTCAAAACTTTCATGTTACCTATCTGTCACATGCAGTGGGAATCAAAGGGTTAAGAAATTATTTGTTGATTCTAGAAAATTCCCATTTTTTGCATAAACGAAGTATTCCTATAAATAAAAACATACGTGCAATTTCAGATCGATTCACCTTCTAAATTTTGAGATATATTCATTTAAAATTAAACTTTTTCATTTCAGAATATCTATATACATATATATGTAAAATTAATAAACTTTGATCAAATATATCTCAGAAATTAAACGCTGAGTTTTCGAAAAATTTAGCATAATAGTTTATAACAAAACTACATTTATGCAAAATTTAAGAAATTTCTCGAATTAGTAACTATTTTTAGAAGCTTAAACTATTGCTATCAAAAAATGAAAATTTTCAAAATAATTGTAAAATAATCTAGTTTTTTAAACGTTTAACTCGTTTATCGGTTTCAAAAACTGAAAATGATGTAAAGTCTAATCAATCGTGAATCATTTCTAATCTATGAATTACGTATAACAGTTTTTCTATAAAAGTAGAGAATTCCCAATGAAATGGAATACTGAAGTAGTTTGATTCATATTCTAATAAAAAAGACTGAATATTTTCAAGGAATAATGAATTTGCTCTCAATAATAAAAATTATCGAGCCAAAAAAATTTAATAATAAGAAAAAAATTTTAAACGTTAAAATGAGGGCTTGCATTTTAAGGGGTTAAAATAATATAAATTGACAATTGTATATAAGAAAAATTTGTATTTTTTAGACTGATAAATTTCAACTCTATTTCTATTAAATAAAAATTTAATAAATCCTATATTATAAATATTTTAAAAACAAGTTTTTCAAAATATTTCTGCATAACTGAAATAATAACTCAAAAAAGGTTAAATGAAATAACTATGTAAAAGATCAATATGTATTAGAAGCATGCAAAAAAGAAAATGCAATTCTGTGTATGACTTACACTAGCTTACTAATACCTACTTTGACAGGTGGATTATTTAGGAGTATATAGCTGTAAACATTCGTTGATGATAAGCTTCTATTACTAATGTGTTTTGAAACAACACTTGTCATGATTTAGAAAAGTTATAGAAATATACTTTTTATTAATTTCTTATCATCAACCA
The DNA here is from genome assembly GCA_030522685.1 of Eupelmus azureus. Classification (NCBI taxonomy): domain Eukaryota; kingdom Metazoa; phylum Arthropoda; class Insecta; order Hymenoptera; family Eupelmidae; genus Eupelmus; species Eupelmus azureus. The sequence goes on from JAPYZA010007221.1 coordinate 18,177, forward strand.
AAAACAATGTAGGTGGAATAATATTAAAACATTTTATTCTATTTTGTAAAGAATTTTTATATTTCATAACAATTAATTATATATCATCTAAGTAAAGTACAGAAACATGATTTCACTAGAAAATTAAAAAAAAATCTGTTTTTATGAAAATAGTAAATATGGTGCAATACTAAGAAAAATTGAAAAAGGAAAGAGTTAAAGCAAACTTCAATTTTCTATATAACAGATCTAAAACTATTTGAACAATGAAAATGTTTATGAAATGCAAAGTTTTAAGTTTTTAAATTTACTCGATATTAAATATTTACAACAATTTTTATATACTAGATTCTCATATATACAATAAAAAATGACTTCTTGTTTTGAACAATGTAATGAATTTTGTTCTTAAAAAATTGTTCATTTGTATGCTTCTTTTACTAATAATAAATAATTTATCATTTCCAATATTTTCCATTTTCATAATTAACTTGATTTTTAAATTTTGTACGAGCTTAAACGTAGTCAATGATCGTCGAATTGACGACTTCCAAGGATGAAGGTAAGTCAACAGAACTGTCATCCTTGATGAAAGCGTCACTGTTAATGCGAATATAAGCTATAGCAATAATGGTAAAAATACTGGAAAACAAAATAAAAGAAATGCGATCGATAGCTGTCGCTAAGAGTATCCACTCTAACCGCTTTATGTTCTTTGATTGTGAAATGATGTATTGCTGATCGCCGTTATCCAATCCGCTTATCGATAAATCCGATGTCGTCAAATTTGTAGGCTGAGTATCACGTAATTCTTGAAGTTCTGCTATTTTTTGAGATTTGATCTGAAAGAAATGTAATCAAAGTTAAGAAGCTTATGCGACAATTTGAAAAGTCGATACTTTTAAAGGATGAGTTTTATGCATTCTTGAAGTTGACAAAAATTCATGTAAGTCTAACGATTTTTTAAAACAATATTTACCTAATGATTCTATTAATAAGATTATAAAAAACACATCGTTGAAATATAAAAAAATTTTTACTAAAAAATTTACGATACTAATTATCTAACCTCACGCATAACACCACCAAGCAGTAATATTTTTCCGAGTTTTCCGTAAAGTAAGTTCCTTATTCGTCGTGGAATTGGTATATTGTATGTATTCATAGAGATGTGAATGACCAAAGCAGATATTATAATGGATACCGTCGTTTGACAAAGACAACCACTGAAAAATCTCACTGAAATACCAAAGTTAAATCAAGTTAAAATCGCTGTAATACTCAAACATAAATTACATTACATACCTATAAGTGGTAAATTATTGATTCTTGCAGGAACTTTATATCCGAAATATAGTAAAAATAGTATGTCGATCATTACTGCGCAGATATTTAGTATTATTTTCATTTCGCTTTGTGGCCTTAACCAAAAAGTTATTAAAATTAGAAATACTATTGCTGAAAAACGAAAATAAAAATTAACAAAAATTTTCTAATAATTCGTAATGACGGCACGTAAATCTTTTACTTACGTATTGCTGCTACAAAAATTACATGATAGTATAATTCTGAACTTCTTGTTAATTTAATTTCATAGTCCAAAATATAATAGGGTTCTGGACAACAAGAGTATAGTTTCACTCGTCGATGAGCCGATACGTTATGAACTTTCCATTCTCCTGCGGTGTAAAAATGCAACTGCAATAATTTTAATTGTTAAAAAGTCTAAATAACCCAGGTAGAATAAATAAATAAATAAAAGATTTTTAAACTTTTAATTTTTGAATACTGAAGAATAAAATTTCTATGAAAAAGCACACATTGTGTGACTATTGCATACATCTTAAACTATTGATCGTAAATGCAAAAAAGTTTGAATCAATTAATTCACATTACCAAAATTAAAGTGAATTTTGTAAAATATATTTTCTATTTTTGAAATACATACATCATATCCTTCATCTTGTAGTTTAACATCAATTTCGTCTCCAGTATGAGTCCATGAACTTATATATAATAAGCAGGTATTCGTTTCAAATGGCCAAAGTACGTAATTAAATTCACAGTAACTGTGAAAAACAGTCGGTGCTATCCACGTTACCAAGCCATCGTTTCGCACTATGCAGTGTCTACTTTCGTAGTTTTCCACTCCATGTAATGCGCTAAGAGAAAGTGTTATTGATGATTTCAAAATTCGTTAAAAATAATCTTAACTACACTACTATAAACTGATCAGGATTGTGTCAATAAAACTGGGATATTTGAGATTAATTTTGGTCAAAACACTTGCCTATTGTAAAGGTACAGATCGGGTTGCCAGATTTCGTGCGTTCCAAATGAGGCTTCGTCAATTCCACCAAAATCCTTGGGATCCCATTTTAATTTTTCGTCGTTCCACGTCTGAAAAGTATTTTATATTTTTGCTGGGCGTAAATTCATAACTTTTTTCAAGCGTTGATAACGAGGAAAAATTTATAACTGTACCATGCGGACCCAGGTATTGACGCTCATAATATTCTTCTTGCTGTCCTATTAAAAATATCAAAAATATCAAATATTTTTATACATGCACATAGATTATGAAACTTACGACTTCTACGTGCATGATCTTCAGATATACGTATAAGTTCGTTGTATTATAATGCTGTGCTGGTCTCGAAAATTTATCATATTTTAAAAGTAGAGTCCGTCTCAATCGGTCGACCCATGTTTCATTCCACAACGGATGGTGTTCTAAAAGTGCATATAATATTTTTCAGATCATTGTTTTTAAGTCTATGATATAATAAAGTTATTAAAGAAATTTATGAACAAATATGATATTAATTTTAATATAATGGAAAATAATAATCTTTTAAGAGTAATTTAATTTTTTCCAAAATAACATACAAACTGTGATACTACTACGTCTGGAACATTCATTTTTTAACATTCTTAAAAAGATAACCAAAATATACATTTTTTAATTGTTGACCTATTTTACAGTTAAGTATTATACTTTCTATTAAATATGACGTGAATATTATTGTGTAATATGATATACAGCAGACATCGTTAATCTGATAA
>JAPYZA010007223.1:0-15980 GCA_030522685.1 Eupelmus azureus
ATGGATAATTGGCTGACTGAAAGCAGCGGGTGCTTTTAAAAGCTTTTTTTTGATTGTTTACGTATGCTTATTATCGTGGAAGTTTGTTGATCTAAAGGGAATGTTTCAATGAGTTAAATATACTTTGTGCGATTTATTCATTATTGAATTTGATATTTTCGACATCAGGTACGATTTTATTCAGTTTTAAAATTAATATATGTAAACATACCTGTGCTTTATTTTTTTATTTGTCTATCCTCAATAATTTAGAGTAAAGTTTTGTCTTATAATTTCAGCTAATCTCTCGAGCGAAATGGAAGTAGTCGCTTCGCCGGAAAATACAAGGAGCTCTTTAATGATAGAGCCGCTGGAACTACAATTTGCGCGAGATAATTAAATAGGACATTACACGCTAGTCCCGATGTTTATGTGGGCTTAAAAAGAACCTCTTTTTCGAAGCGCCGTGGAAGGCGCACTTAGTAGATAAGTTTCTGCTTTATATTGTTAAAATTGAAAAAGCTTTCGCAAGCTAAAACTTTATGTAACCCGTTTTATATAAAATTGCTTTGTTGATTAATTTTTTATTGGGAAGTAATTTATTTACGAATAAAACTTTTTAATATTCGGTATTATGAAAAACGCTGTTTTATATCATGTAAAAAGATATATTCTCATAACGGAAAACTCAAATCAATTATTTATTTTTATAATGTCGTTGTTTATAGTCATACAGGTATAAGATACTGTAACGTTATCAATTCAACGAAATACACCTTACCGACATCTGGTAATGACAGATTTGAGTTATACAAACGCTTTGATATACTGTCATTTTTACTATTGCAATTGTCTGATACATTTATTTTATTAACGATGTTAAAAATACAATCGCGTTCACCTATATAAATTTATTAAAATAAATCCCTTGATACCTGATCGGTTTACAATCGTTTTAATTATTAGTTATAAATATTACCATTCTCACAATACGCAGACTATTTTTACGCTCGATCAAATTAAAAAAAGTATCAATAAATCGCGCGATAAAAATAAAAATTAGCTTCACCACAATAACAAGTATGTTCGAAGTATTTACCTGCAGACAACCTTTTAAACCCACCTTAAAATAAAAATAACGATGCCAAAACAGCAAATCCTCGCCACACGCTAACGAATCCTAATTGAAGCCGAAAGCGCCGACTCCGCAACAAACATTGACGAACCGGATCACAAAAAAGACACAATCCAGACAAATCACCATCTCCCCCCAATAAAGAAAAAAAAACCCCCAACGTCAAGCCACTTTCGCGGCGTCAATCGACACCCAGCTACATGCAACCAGGCCGCGATGCAACTAGCGGATTATCTGGCTCATCGAGCTATTTTCTATCAGTCAGCCTGTGGTCTAGGGGTACGATAACCGTGGCCGCAGAATTGAGTCGCCGAGCACTCGTGCACAATCCTGCGCGGTATTCGAGACTACTTGCTGACTTTCATTTTTTCGCCGAATTTTTTTTCGGTCAAAGTTCACGGCTCGCCTCCCTCGGTCCTTCAATTTTCCGAATTTATCCGGCTCTTTTTCGCGCTTATGTTAATGAGCCCTGACGTCAGAATAGGCGCGAGGTCGGGGCGTTTCTTATCTGGGAGACCGAGGATGAAAAAAATTCGGAGCTTATCGCGATAGCCTATCGATAATGACGGCTAAGGCGAGTGCATAAAGCGAGAGCGCCGCGAATGTAGCGCGGTGGGCTCTGGAAGTGTATGTTGTGACTCGTGGAGATTAGTTGCTTATGGCTTTACTAAGGTTTTTTAATATTCTGGCTTATTTTGATTATCTTCTTTTGTTTTCTTATTTTTTCGCTATTTATGATTTTTCAGTTGTATTAAAATACGGGTTAGCTGTTAAAAATGGAAAGATTATTCGCTTAATGCTTTCCACGGATTTAAACTTGGGTGAAATATTTTAAAATAATACCCAGCCCGTTTAATTAAGTTTATTTGATTCATTCATATTTTTAAATACCGTCTTGAACTCCCTCTACCGTTAGGGAAACAACGCCCAAAGTCGGCTTAAAATATTAAACTGAAAGTAACTTTCGCTTGTAATTTATAAAAGCTACTGTTCAGTAAATCATGAACTGGAAGGGAATCAGCAAGAAGTTCTCTATGCCTTTGATGCACCGTCTGCAACTAGACTTTAAGCTTATACTTCATTTAAACTTTTATCATCGAACAACATTCGCTCAGCCTGACAATCGAAATTTATTTAAAATGGGAGGGAGGCGGGGCTAGTTGTCTGTAGGGGTAAGTTGGAAAAATGTTTAATATCTTATTGGTGCAGGGTCTATACGTATCTTATACATATTGATGAGTATACTAGGTATGTATACCTGCCTGTGGTACAAGTTTGATAGACGTAGATTGCAATAATTAGAGAGCGCATAAGTAAAAAACATTGAGTTTTGTCTATATAATTACCCCTATAGCTAATTAATCGTGGTCTCCCCTAACATAAAACAAGAATTGTTGATTAATTACACAGTTTTTAATCCTATTAAATATTTAAAAATCGTGCAAACTACACAAGTATAGAAGTTGTATAAGAGAGTAGTCTGAATTAATAATTGCCGTTTATAAAGTGACTTGTAATTTCCGTGTTTTTTTCTTTTATATAATTCAACTTTGAAACTGTAGGAAAATATTCTATTAATAACTCTACTGTCATGACTTTGATTCTTGTTTTTTTGAAGTATGCAATTTTTAATGTAATAGCATTTAATATGAACTACAAAAAATGCTTTACTTTATTCACTATACATAAAAAAGAACGATTACACTATACATAAAAAAGAACGATTACACTATACATTAAAAAAAACGATTTTCACAAATGTATACATGTTACTCTTAGACATACATTAGCCAACTTTCAAATTCCCATTAACAAAACAAAAAACAAACAAACCAATCAATCCTCCACGAAACACTCTCAAACAAAAAAGAAACCATATTTTCCACCATCCCATCCCATCCCTCCTCAAATCCAAATACCACTTCCACCCAGCGAGCCACCTAATTCGATTCCGACTACCAGCGCAAAACCGCGCCCGCGCCAAACTCTCAAGCTCCCGCCTACATGCAGCCCTACATCAGGCTAATTATTTCGCGCGAGACGCCCGCGCATATGAGAATGCGGTCGCTGCGCTGCTGCCCACCCCCCGCATCAAGGTTAATGCGAAAGCCGCGAGCGCACGAAAATACAATGACTGGGCGCGCGCGTGTAATCTTTTGGTTTACGCCCACGCAAGCACCCCATAGCTGCTTTAATCCCGGCGCCTTTGCAATCGCAAGAGCTAGAGGAGCGTTCGGGGCTCGCGCTCTTATTAAAATTATTAATCTGCCTCGCGGGCAGCGAAAAAGTATATGGTTGCTCGTCGTCGCGTGGGCGGAGAGTGTTAAATCTGTGGTAGGGAGTGAGAGGGATAAAATTTTTTTTTTCTCGTTTTTTTTTGAGGGAAGGGCCCTTTTTACAGCGGTTTTTCACGTCGGGCTTTGAAAATTTACAGCGCTTATCAAGACGTGTTTTTTTTTTTTTTTTTGGAGCTGGGCCGACGCGGATTCTTTGCCGATAAATAACGCGGTGCTAGCGCGGCGAGGATTTATTATTTTTCATGGATTTATATGCGCGCGAAATTTCGAGGCTTGACGAGAGCGAGCACGCGGATCGTTTGTTCGAGCTGTTTTAGAGGCGGGAGAGTGGAAAAATTTTGGCGGAGGTGTGCGAAGCTTGGATCCGCGAGGTATACTGGTTCAATGGCCTTGCCGCTGTGGTTTGCGATGGCGTTTTCAAGTTTCGTTGAACGTGAGTTTGGAATGTTGGAGGTGTTTTTTAGAGGGAAATTTTTACAAAGCGTTAGTAAAAGTGAAAATTAAGGTAAAAAGGGAAAAACGTGGGATTTTTACCAAGATAAGGCATTTTATTTTCTAAAGAGCGCGTAAATTAGGGGTTTTCTTGCTTAAAAGCATGCTTTTTTCGAAATAAATCAAGACTCAAAGTATGCTCATCTTGACCCTTTGTGAATGATACAAAAAAGGAGGGAACATAGTTCATGCTTTTAATCCCAAAGGGAAATAACTCGTTACAGCTCAAAATGAAAAATTTTGCCTCCAAGCTATGCGAAGTCCTGCAACAAAGGCGACTCTAAAAGTCTGAAAAGTTTAAAAGATCTTTCTAACCAGTTTTTTAAATCATAGAACCTAGACACATTAGTTTTTTGTTTTTTAATTTTTAATTTCAAGTAATTTGTACTTTAGTTTTTTAAATATGTCATATCTTAAACTTTCTTAAAGAATGCTAAAATTAATTTGTTTATACCTTATATTTTCATATTTTTAAGATTAATGTCATTTTTATGCAGTTGCTAATATTATATACCAGCTTTATGTTTACTATTGTATTTTTAAATATAATAATTTTTTAAATAAAATGCAAAGAAAAAATTCCCAGGATATAATTTGATCCCTCGATTTTTCACTCAGAAGATGTTAGTTTTTGTGATTGATGATACAATTTCGGCCTGGAGAAAGAAAGTTGAGCCTTCAAATTGTACCCCGGGAATTTTTTTTAATAAATTTATTTTATTAAAAAAAAAGGGAAAAAAGTATAAGCCAGGCATAGTTGCTATTGCTAGACTATTAAGTATCAGATTGGTGTCGTTCTTGTAGTAATATAAAACTTTAGTTTCCCGTTTTGTTCTTTATTAACATACAAAGTCAATAAATATTTACAGTACGAAGTTCAGTCATTATTTATTATAATTATTCGTTATAAATATTTATTACATAATCAAAAACTAAAAAAAAGAATACAGTAAAATGTGAGTAATAGAAGCTCCTTCATTATCAAACAAAAACAACAACACTAATTTACATCCAACCCGAATACCAATGACAAAATAGCCAAATACGTAATATATCCCTCCCCAATAAATCTAGCCGGTAAATTCAACGTTTGTTTATTTTCTAAATGATCGCAGCTGATACGCATCGCACCAGATCATTCTTGAATCCGTACCTCTGATTCACGACACACCTACACATAACGCACTCAGGCGCTCGCAAGCTCGCGTCGACAAATATTGATTTATTTTATCAGAACGCATTTCAGTAGAGTCGCGCACGCATGTTTAAACTCGCGCGCCGATGGCCCAGCTATTGTGCCGCTGGACGTCATATAGCTGCATATTTCATCGTGCGGGGGTGGCCAGCGCGATGCGAAACAAAAATTGAGTAATTTACTCGCTTGAAATTTTTGCAGGCGCGCGCGCGCCGCACGACAAATGCGATTTATTGCGCGCTTGACTGTTTATGTTTTTGCGAAGGGACAATTTGCCGAAATGGGCTCCCATTGCACTTTTGCCCTGCGCGATTCTGTTTGGGGCGGTGCGTTTGAGAATTCATGGATTTTTGGATGAGTGGATTCAGGGTGGAGATAATGTGATGAAGAATTTGAATATTTTATAAGTTGTAGGTGGGTGTTAATTTTTTTAAAGTGTTATTTGAAATGATATTTGATTTCATTTAGTCACACCAATATGTACCTATAAACTGAAATACCAAGAAACACACGTGTTCAAAAACAGTAGTAATGCATAACTCTATATCATCATACACTCTCATACACTCATCAATTACACAAGTAAACTCTTAAAAAAAAACTCTCATCACCATCCCACAAAAAAACATCCCTCAAAACCTCCCAACACCCCACAACCCATCAACCCTACAATCTAACCTATCGCAAAAGGTGTCCCTCCCGCCAGCAAACCACGCCTTACCAAAGCAAAATCCGATTCAAAATTTGATGCCCTCCACAGCCTTTGTCGCTGATGCACAAGCCAGCTCGCGCTTTGGCCTCCTTACCTGCAAGGGAGCTCGCGCACTTGCGCCTCGCGGCTTGTTTTGTTAAAGTGCGCCCCGCTGCGTTCCCACCCTCCCGCGAGAGCCGCCCGCGCACTCAGTGTGCTTTTACATTTCACGACTCTTATACGAGCGACTGTATATATAAGGCGGATGGGGGCCACGGCGCAACGCACCGGCAATGAGAGAGACGCACTTAAGGGCGCTCTCCTTTCGCTTAGAGCTGGCGCGCTGCGCGCTGTGTATAGAGGCGAGCTACGGCTTTTTTATGAGCCGATAACTTTACTCGCTCGCGAATTAAGCTCTCTCGACGCTTTCTCTTTGCCGGGAGCTTTTTTTGCAAGCTCGATTGTTTATCGATGCTAGGCTGGTGGTTGGGTGGCTGGATGGGGTGTGGTTTGAGGATGAGGGATGATGGGAGGAGGTGTTGCGAAGATTGTAATTAAGGCTGGGTGAGGAGTATGGATTGGGTTGAGATTTATGTGTTTTGAAAGCGGTGAGGGAATGGATTTATTGTGAAAGGTATGTAGCGTTTGTTCTCGTTAAGTTGAACAAAGTTTTTTTTAATTGGGAAAATTAGAGATATTAGATTAACTTGCTTTTAAGGAGATCTATTGATTTTATCAATTTTTGCTTGATTTTACTTTAAAGTTTTAATGTGGATCTTAACTTATTTGACGCATTATTGAAAGTTTAATGCAGTTTTGAATTAATTACATCAAGAATTTCAAGAAATTAAAGTAAGATGAACTTGGAGCATATGAAATTATAATGGAGAAGTTCTAAGTAAGGTCGTCGGCTGGAGTATAATAAAATGGATACGTTGAAAATCATGATTTCCCATATGCAAACTTACGGCACAATTTCTCGTTAATGTTTTAAACGAATTATCCTTTTTTGGATATTTAAGAGTATTCTAAGATAAATAATTTTACATTTCTACAATAAATTTATTTGTTATTTTAATTTACTAATTTACAAACATTTATCCCAAAATATTTATGGTAATTGACTTTAAGGTCTACTTTGGTGGTTTATTAATCTTGTCATTAATTGTCTTTTATTGAACAATATAGTGTAAGGAAGTTATAACTTTTGCTTTCGCATGATACCATTTTTTAAATAGTATATAAAAGGTTGACTATAGGCTTATTAAAAAATTATAAAATAATAAAATAAATAAAAAAATAAAATTATATAAAAGATTTGTAACGCATTAGCAGACATTAGTCAAAAAATTATTTACTAAAATTTTATTGAAGTTAAATTTTAAAATGGAATAGTCTGTGTCTACATAAAATTCTAAAAATAAAATAATTATTTTTTTATACATAAATTTTTTGAAAGTTTGATGTATGCTCTTTTAAAAACGTTATTATATGATAAAATTTAAATTACACTTTTTTAAATCATAATTTTATCCAAACTAAAATATAGTTATATTTTATTAATTTATAAATTTAGTAAAATCTATGGAGTATTCAACAAGCTTGCGTAAAAACAATAATGTAGAATAAGAGATTTTACACTTTAAATTGTAGTTCATAAATTTATAGTATCATAAAAAAATGATCAAATACATTTATTTTTTTAAAAAATTAAGAAGGATATATTAATTTTTGTATTTATAATAAGCTTATGTTATTGAAATAAAGAAAATAGTTAAAATTGAGGTGGTTTCTCTTATGAATACGTATGTCTTACCAAAATTGGATACTTCTACTTATAATGTATTAAGATTCTTCTTCAGACAAGATATTTTTAATATCAATTTTTTATAGAACTAAAAATATTTAATTTTTATTTTTACTATGTTGATTAAATTTTTTTTATTTATTGAATATATTGAAACGGTTTATTTTCATAAAGTAATACAAATCTTGCTAATTTTACAATAAAAAATGAGATTTTATGTAGCTCCTTATTACCAGTTGTTAAAAATATTAAGGACGAAATGTAAATATAAATTCATTTTAGTATTTTTTATATTTGAATAAAACTGTATACCCTTTGCGAAGCAAAAATTGTATATATATACATATAAATTGATTTTCGTATGTTTTTTGTATATTTATATAATTTTAGTGAGTAACTATGTTTGTATTCAAACATTATTTTACCATCATTATTTTTTACGATTATTTTAGTAATATATACAAAATACTGAAGATTTTTATCTCAAATTATAATTAAAATGGCAATTTTCAATAGTTTAAAGAAATTGAGCATCAATGTTCTTGACCAACGTCCTTAAATGAAAAATTTGTATAAGAACATAATAGTAATTGAGCTTTAAAAATGTTAAATGCGTTCGACTGCCTTTCAGACAGAATAATAAGATTGTTACAAGAAGAATTGATAAAAGAAGGATAGATTCCGAACAATGATTAAACAAACCTAAAAGGGAAGAAACAGCTGCTCCAGAAGTCCGTTGCTCCTCTCTGTGCTATCCTCGTCGCAAGCTCCTTTGTCGCAGTTTCCTCGTTCCAGTGAAGCAACCTGAGAAGCAAGAAAGCGACGCGTGAAAAAAAAATAAGATAAATAAGAGACGGCTATTCTTGTACATCAGAACGCATTTACTTAATTTCAAAAAAAATTTAATTAACAAAAATGTTAGATAAATCTTTTTAAGTATTCACGGCTTTCATTTAAAAAGTATCATATTTTATCAGACGTCGTGCGCTACTGATATTATTGCACGGCTCATCTTTACCGCGATTCAATCCACTACATCAGAAAACCTTACGAGGCGAGACATACGTACATATATATAGATACGTTCGAAAACGAGCGTTACAGTCTGTAGTCTGCTGGAGCTCAGGAATCGCCTCGCTTTAGCACTTGTCTCAGCAGGACCACTCGTCCACCATCGAATTCCCCCGGCGCCCCACCTTAATTCGTTCATCACCCCGCATTCTTCAGCCGCAATCTCCCAACCGCCGAATTCCACCGGCCTCCCCCTGCGACGTTCGAAAAAAAACCGGTAAAAAAGCCAAAGCCCGCCACTGCTGGCCTCGTTCCCCACTATCATTCAAGCCCTCCTAACGTCTCCTCCACACACACACACACACACCCCCAAAAAAGAGCCCCGAAACAAAAGCTTTCTCTCAAAAAGCGCGCGCCAGAGAAAGACGCAGGCGCAGAGCGAGAAAGACAGAGCGCGCGGGGGTGACGCTGCCGGCACACAGCCACCCTACATATATATACACACAACCACACGCGTCTATATACACACAGCCCTACAGGTCGAAAAGCGGGCGCGGACGGCGCGCTTCCTCGCGCGCGCCGATCGATACTACACGCGCCGACTCTCGTCTAGCCCCCAGCGGGCCGCTCTCTCGTGCGTTTTACTCGAGCGAGCCGCCAGCGTATATACACCTACTATACCTGTGCGCCCGCCGTGAGTCGTGCCTCTCGCAGCCGACGACCCCCCAATAGCGTACGCGCCTTCGGCTCGCGAGCATCGCGCCCTGTATATACACAGAGCGACGTGTGTGCCGGTCAGCCACCTCCGCGCGCGCGCGCGCGCGATCTATTCTAGCGTTCTATTTCTCACTGCGCGGGTGCGCGAGTGTGAGGTTAGATATATACGTGTACGATTGTCACAGTTCGCGGAAAGCGGGACGCTGGAGAGTGGCCGTGAGATGCGGGGTTGAGTGCGAGGCGGTAGTAGAGAGTTTAGCCGCCCCCCGCGCCGTTGAGGTTATGTACGCGCGTCGTCGGCGTCGCGGCGAGCGAGGAGGAATGGAGACGAGGCTGGTTAGAAGAGAGGGGCCAGAAGTGCACTGATATGGGACTGTGGAGCACGGGGCCCCGCTGGGCCCCGGGAGTGTCGAGCGAGGAGCGGCGCGGGAGAGGAGGGAGCTGGATGCTGATGCTGCTGCTGGTGCTGGTTGGAACAGTGGCGCTGCCGTGCCAGGTCGCTGCCGAGAAGAGCAGAGATCGTGAGTTTTTTTCTGTTATATTTTTTTTTGATTTTGTTCTTTTTTTGGGGGTTGGAGTAGTTTCGCGGGGTTTTGGCGCTGGCCATTTTCCGGGAAGCTTGGGGGCGGTTGGCTTTGTCCCTTGAGAGGGCGAGCGTGTTGCGCTACAGAGCGGGAATAGGGGTAGGTAGAGAGCGCCGCGATTCGGAGAAGTGGATGTGTATATGCATACTTTTTAACGCTCGAGGTTTGCGGCGTTGGAGCTTTCTCGTGGATGTAAGGTATTTTTGCTGCTGGAATGTGTGGCGGTTGGGGCGTTCGATTTTTTTGAATTTGCGTTGCTTTGGTTGTTGTTGGCAGTTTGCTGTACTAGTTTTTTATGGGTGTTTTAGTAAAGAGGATGGAGAGTGTTTTTAGTATTGAGGAATTAGAGCGTGACTTTGTTCTTAATATGTATCGTGAAACGTAAAAGTAACAATATCTCGAGAAGAATATGTTATATTCAGGATTGACGGGGATGGAATTTTAATTCTAATAAATATAAATAGCAAAGTTTTGAGATTAAAAGTAACTTTTTTAATAATAGAAGCTATGCATATTTATAAGTTGTAACAAAAGAAAAATTTCAAAATATTATTTTTATCTAAATACTGAATAATGGACGAAAGCAAGTTCAAACTTTCACGAAAAGTTAAAATTTTAAGTACATTTACAATGCAAAAATTTTTTAATGCATATTAATAGGCAAATACTTAGTATAACATTAATTTCAATTTTTTAAAATAAAAATCGTAATGTGCCTAAATTAAGTTTTAAGTAACAAACTTGGTCCAGTATGAATTTCATTCATAAAATTTTCTTGAAACAATAAGCAAGCAAATGCAGTAGCATTTGACTGACACTTACACGTCTAGATGTCGCGTAAAGGAAATAGCTTGCAGGCAATAAAGAAAACTACTTTGTACTGGTCACACAGTTTTTCTTCCGTGAACTTCGATCTAAACATGTGGTGTTTGCACAATATGTATTTATTATTAAAATGAGTTTAAAGTTAAAATATCTTTATATTTCAAATAATATATAATATTCATTAAATAATTTATATTTAAATTATTATTTCCAATTATACAATAACTTATAAAACATTAATTTTGAGAATGTTCTAAAACAAGTTATTGCAGTCGTTTTATAAACTACTGCATGAATTATGAATTTTAAAATACTCCATTTACGAACTTGTTAAGTAGAAATAAGCTGAACATGGTCAGACATCATATTTATGATTAAAGATTTTATATTTCCTTTGAGAATTTCAGAAAATTAATGTCTTTTAAAAAAAGTTGAGTATACCTCCTCATTCAAAATTTTAGGATATGACTCCGAATGTTTCATTCTAAAAATATATAAGTATAATAAAAACTTCAAAGCTCTTTACAGAAATAAATCTGGCGTAAAATAACGTAATATTCACATAAAAGCAACATATAAAGAATTTTAATTTAGGGTATACTTTTACTCTAATTTATGATGTATGTATACAAGCAAAAATAACATTTTTTTGCCAATTTCATCTTGAAATTGACACTTTATCTAAGTATTTCATCGTTCAAGTTCTTAATTTTTCAGAATAATGAATAGCTATTAGAATAATGATTGTATTTTCAAATGTAATGTATAAATTTAATAAATTAAATTTGATATTTATACGTTTATTGATTTTTAATTTATTAAAACTCAGACAATCGATTTTTAATCTTTAATTACATAAAATTAAAAATTAAAATATCAAAATTTCATTGGGAACAACTTTTATCATTATTAGATTCTAAATAAATCAATACTATTCTATAAATCGAACAGGGATAAGCTACGTTATTATCTTCTGACATTTCCTACCAAACTCTAATAATTTTAATTAAAATTTTCGGGTATCTCCAATATTGAAAAACGTAAAATGCGGCATCTTTCAATATTTGACTTCCGAGAATTTAGAGTCGCATCAAAGTAAAAAACCCGATAAGCCCAGCGTTTCCGTAAAAGTATTTGCATAAAAATGAATTTCAAAACTAGATTTCAAATTAAGGCACATTTTCAATAATACCTTCACGAATCCCAGCGAAGCTCTTAATACCATCACAATACTCACCAACGCCCACCCCATAAAAACAAACAAAGAAAAAACCCAGCCCATCCAAAAAGCTTACACGCCAGTGTACTTTAAAAAACTAAGTAAAAAAAAAGGTAACTCGAAGAACGCGCAGAACAAAAAAAAGAGAGTCAGCAGCGGAAGAGAAGAATTTCAGCGTGGCGCAATAAAAAAAGCAATTGGCTGAGAAAGAAAGAGACAGATACGAGAGTCACCTGCCGTAGGACTGGCGGATCTCGTCGAGAGGGTCGGGCCCGCTGCAGCTCCGGGGATTGGAAGCCAGGAGCGTAAAGCGTAAAGCCAGGCGGACGAGGGAAGATTTATCTTTAAGAGGCTAATTCGTCCCGATGCCATTTAATTACGAGGATCAAATGAACGGCGCCAGAGGCTTTCTTTCTTCCCTCCCCTCCCTCTCTCTTTTTTTTCATCGCCAGCCCGTTGTAAACGACGCACTATATTTTTGATTTTTATGCTCGGCTGTGTGCTGTGCGCGCACGGTTTTATTCGATCCCGGCGCGACTTGCGCGAGCGAGCCGGCAAAATTTATCGGTTTTAGCGCGCCGAGGGAAAATTGTCGCTCGCTCTGGAGCTCCATAGGCGCGCGGTTCCAGCGGCCCAAGTAAAAGGCTTCATCACGATCGATCGACGTTTTGAATTATGCGATAGTCGCGACAGAAATTGCGCGATACAATATTCGGCTCTATGCTTTTAACCTCGGCGCGGTTTGCTGGTTGAGGAGGGGGATGCGGGGAATGCGTCAATTTTGACTGGGTTGAGAGCGGTTATTCTAGAGGAATAATTGAAAGCCTGATGGAAATAAGTGAATGGATTATTTTTTATTTATGTAATTTACTTTTTTATAACTTTGGGTGGATTTGAAAACGTTTACTTGGGTCCAAAGAAGCATATTTTTATTACTTTGTAAAATTATGAAAGTTTTTACTTAATTTGTCTGTTTATATAGTTATTTAACTAATAAGTAAAGTTATCTAAAGTGAAATAATGAAAATTTAAACAATCTAACTAATAACAAACATTTAAAGATGATTTCAATGTCGGCACAAAGTTGTATAATATCTACAGGGTTGTGCATTAGATACATAGATATAGATAGAAGTTTTATTGTATAACTTAGTACAAATTTAATATCGCTTATATCACAGTTACTTCATTTATGAAAGTCGCAATTTCATGTTTTGTTGAGAAAAAACTTTAAAAAGCTCATTTCGCCAAAAATTAAACTGGATTAAAAAGTATAACAAAAAATTACCTTCAAAAAGCATACTAAAAGACTACAGAACAACTTTATGCAGCATAAATGAATGATTTATGATATAACGCTTGATAATCTTTATAGTTAAATTTTTATGGTTCATTTAATATACCTTCAGTTTAAAATTTTTTTATTTTGTTTCTTATTAAACATTTAAAAAGTGGATAAATCTTATTTTACGTTTCAAAGAATATAAGTTCGTGTATTAATTTCAGGTTTGTATATTTGAACATAAAGATCATTGAATAATATACATTTTTGAATAATAATGAATTGAATAACAAATATTTGTCTAAAATTTAGAAGCCAGGTGATCAACAATTAAATTTAATATTCAAGTCCTTATTTAAATTTACAATTTCCGGTGTAGAATTTTCAAACGAACCTTCACTACATAATCGATTAACACAAGATCGTATAAAAACATTGATATCACAACAATTTTTAAAGCCAGCATCAATGTACGATTCCGCAGTAAATTGCACAAGTCAAACGTAAGCTTTCATTACATTAGTGTATATATAATTATCATGTGCAATTGGACTGTATTCACACGGGGCAGCGGCCGAACATGCATATATAGTAGTTCAATCAGTTATAAGGCGGATGCACACGCACGCCGGAGAGCGTCTAACCAAGTCAAATTGTAGCTTGATTTGTTTGTCGATGTACGCGTTACAATCCTCCAATACACGTGACACCGCATATCGACATCAATACTCAATCGTGTTCTGTGTTTGGTGACGGACGAACCGTCAATCGCGCCCGATTTTCCGATGGTTAATTGCAAGATATACACAATATCAATTAATAATAATTGCTCTGAGCTTAATAAATAGTTGGTATTAATTAGTATCTAATTATAAGTGTTTGAGAGTACGATATTATTTCTAGCGAATATTCAACATGCTATGAAAGTGAACTAAATGATAAAGCAAACACCGGTAGCATTGGTAATGTTTTGTACTTGCAACAAGTAATTTCCAATCTGCATTCTCAAAATATAATTATTAATGTATTCATCATTTACAATAACTACCAGAATCAATCCCCCAATAGCTTTACCAGTTACAAAAACCAAACAAGAGTGACCCGAGCAATCGCCAACAAATAATATCCAAAAAATACTAAATCAATCAGCCGCACCGCTCGTCCCATAGAAATCCCGTCGTTGATATATTAGCAATCAGTTTCCAATAACGCAACAAAATACGCTCTTCCCGCGGGCTGCGATCCTCCGCGCGCCCAAACATTTATCATACTTATTCTCCTTCCCTCATCCGCACGAGCATCCCCCTATATATATACACGCTTGATCAATCGCATCTCCTTCGCGCACGAAACACACTCGAGATATGGAACCTCGACGCTGTACTCCTGCCTGCCGCGCGTACTCAGGAATTTCCATTTTACGCGGGCGTATATAGGATGAGAGATTCCAAAGCCACGAGGCGCGACGAGGAGGAAAGAATACAGGGAAGAGTGTAGCTTGTGCCTTTTAGGTAGATTGCGCGCGAGGCTGATATGGGAAAATTGCGGTAATATCGCGGAACTGCATTTAATTGTTGCGCCGGGCGAGATAGCAGTGGGAGCGTTGCCCTGAGCTGCTCGATAAACGAAGCCAATTACGAATGAGAAATCAAGTCAAGGTGCGCTTCTCTGGTTGTCTTGAGTCTGCTGGCTTTATCGGTGAGCTTCCTCGCGTTTTGCGGAGTTGCAGGTGCGTCTGGGTACGTACGCTGTGTCGTTAATGAGGCGAGAGGGGTGATTTCGAGTGGTTGCTTGGTTTTTATTTTTTTTTCCTTTTTGTCGGGGCCGGGCGCAGTGGAGCTTAATTCGATTGTTATGCCGGGAATTTGTGGGTATCTTGCGAGCTTAGTTTGGCGGGAGGATGTTTTTATCAAGGCCTCGAATTACACGCGGCTGCCTTTGTTACGTATAATTACTAAAGTCGGGGTGCTTGCGTTATCGGAGGACTGTTGGAACAAAATGAAGTAATTTTGAAAATCTGAATATAAAGTTGGAAATGGTATGGATTTCAGCAATTGTTGTTGGCGTAGTTTTAGGTTTAGTTAAAAAATGAAGTATGAAATTATAAAAAATTATAATTTGTCCTTCTGGATTATTTAGTTACTTTATTTCATTTTCAGTATAATGTTACTTTATTTAATTCCTTCATTTTCATTCCTAAATTCTTATACACATGGAATTTTTTTGTTATAAAAAAATACGTAAGCTCTTATAAGGATTAAGAGTGAATCCTAAAAGCTTTTTACACAATTAAGCGTTGTGTAAAAATGGGCATATACTAGGTATCTCGGTATCAAGCACTAAGTATCAAGACATTTTGAAAAATATATCTTGAAAATATATTTTATTCTTTTCTAAAATAAGTATACTTAATTATAAACAAATATTTTTAAAAGCTGTAACACTTTTAAATACATACAATTTTGACAATTATTTCTTTATAAATATCCATGTTCTGTAATAGTAGATAACTTAAATTAAAGATAAATATTATGGTAGGAATAATGTCTTTATAAAATTTAATAGATATCTTTCTTCCTTGCTTATCTCAAATCCTTTTATAAACCTTTCTTTATTAATTTTTGAACCATTGCATTAATGTACTTCTATTTTACCTCTCTTCAATAACTAACTATAAGTATATTTTAATAAATAGATAAACTTCTTTTCATATTAAAAAGTGATTTAATAATGTATTAGTAAAGCA